>CAJHQQ010002730.1:0-58970 GCA_905132885.1 Moricandia moricandioides
ATGACTTTTTCAACCTAACTCTTTTGAGTTTTTTCAACTTCATTGAGATTCTTCACTAATTTATGTTTCCAGATATGTCATGTTCGTTCTCTATCCAAATGAGCCATCTGGATGGAGATGAGAGTTTTGTTTATTTAGACATCAAAGGTATAATTCAGCCCGGATGACTTTTAGAAATTTAGGTTTAATTTTAAAAACCAGCTGGCTGGACCAAATCAAACCATTTGGTTTGAGATGAGTTTAGCAAAATGATAAAATTTCAATATTACCCTTGATACATTTCAAATATTAAAAACCTAAATCTTTAATTTTCACTCTCGTCGTCAAGTCGTTCTCTATCGAATCCATGGAAAGAGCTTGAGCTCTCTCTCTCCCGCATGTCTCTCTCTTTCTTCGCTTTGCTCTCTCTCCATCTCTCTCTCGCCGTCTCTTTCTCTCGCCGCTTCCCTCTCTACACGCCTCTCTCTCTCCACATCTCTCTCTCTCCCTACCTCTCTTTCTCTTGTCACATCTCTCTGGAGGTTAGGTGATGGGTTTACTCGTTTCTCCGATGGGTTTTCTCTTTTCATCTCGATTTATGTCTATGTTATATATGAAGAGTATGATAATTTACATGACGATCTGATGGGTTCTCTGTGATTTTTGATTCGAGTCTCAGTTTCAGGGGAACAACTTGTAGTTTCTTTAGAGTATAGCCTTGAGATTTGTGGAGTCTGAGTGATTCAAAAGTCTGCAACCATTGTATTGTCTATGTCATGCCTGTAGGACCTTTTTGTTGAGGAAGATAAAGTAGGGACCTGTAAAGAATCATGGTTTTTTGTCCTCGAGAAAAAAGTAGGACAAATACTTGGTTTTCTGTCCTCGAGAACCCAGGTGAAGAATCATGGTTCCCTTTAAAAGCTATTTTATCGCTAGTTAAACAACCATATGGATCTCAACTTGTTGTTCTCTGTATTTCTCATAAACTAGCGTTTCCAGATTGTTATGGTTTTTATAATTTTATTCAAGAACTTGTTTTATAGTTTTTATTTCAAGAACATGTTTTATACTTTATGGTATATGATGTATCCTCTTGATTATAGTGAGATGATAAGTTGTGAATCATGAGCATGAGTGATATTATTCTCATGTCTTGTTGTTAAGAAAGAGATATGTCTAGTTCTTATTTCTTCAGTTTGGGTGATGATAGTTATGGATTTTGTTCAATGGGCTCAGAGGTTTCTTTTGAAATTTATTACATTTATTAGATCTACATTTGGCTGTTATGCATACACTTTGTATAGTTTCAAATCGACAGCTTTTAGCTCCTGCAGCAGTTTAGCTATATGACTTCTCAATTAAAAAGCTGAGTTCGAAAATATTAGAGAAAGAAACAATGTTTTGTTGAATGGTTATGACTTGGACTCCGACTTCGTTGATGAGGAATGAGAGGGAAATCATGTTTGGATTATATACATTACATTTCATATTTGATATACATTTTTCAATTAATTGTTTTTTTGTGTTTTTGTCGGGAAGGTAATGTGTACATATATATAAAAGTGTGAATAGAAGAATATAGAGAAAGAATTGCATGCTCAAGTACTTTACTTAACTTTGTATATATCAGCATATACGTCAAGAAGCAGTTCATGGTACCTCATTAGGCAATGCTTTTCTGGTTATTGGTTCATATATTGATATCTTTTCACTTCAGATTTCACTACAAGAGATGAGACCCATTTCAAATATAAGATATATGCACGATGCTGCTGCAATGCTGCTGAAAGGACTTGAGCTTGGCCTTCTTGATCTTTCTTTTCTATTAATAGCACTGCATAACTGTGACAAAGATCATGGTGTTGATGTTATGTGTGCTAACGGTGATTACTAATAGTATAGATTGTGGAGCAAAAGTACCCGAAAAACACTTGTTCAAATTATCATAAAACAGGAAACATTCATAAATATATGAGTTTTATAAAATTTGAGTTTCTACTTTGAGTTGTTTGGAAGTTTATTTAAATTTTAATTTCTACTTTGAGTTTTATTAGAAGCTATAGTTGTAGTTAGATTTTAATGCAGATTTAAATAAAAATTTATAAATGTCAAAATGCTAATTTTAAATTACTTTTAGTGTAAATATATTTTAGAGTAAATAATGAAAATTAACCTAGTTAAAATTAATATCAAACAAATGATTCAATCAAAATAGGGGTATATTTGTAATTTTTTATTAAACTCATCTAGATGGAAATAGAAAAAAAAACGAAACGAACATAAAATCCATCTAGATGGCTCATCTAGATAGCTCATATGGATGAAGAAACAAACAACCCCTAAAATCTGGATGGATTATCTAGATGGATAACATAAATGAATCATTTGGATGGAGAAACGAACAACCCCATAAAGTTTTTTATATCTTGACTCATCCTTGTTTGATTAGAATTTTGAAACTTGCCATTTTTCCATACAGGGTAAGATGAAATTACATGAGTTGAAAGTGTGATAACTTCTTCAGCATAAATCATGTGAGATTCATTCAAATTCATGGTGATTCTTTACTAATTTATGTCTCTAGATCAAGCTTCTTACATATTGATTCAAACCTTTTTGATTAGAATCTTTAATAACTTGTCATTTCTCCAAAAAAGGTAAGTTGGAATCATAGGCGCTAAAAGTGAGATAACTTCTTCATCATAAATCCTATGAGATTTATTCAACCTCATGGGGATTCTACACTTATTTATGTTTCCAGATCAATATTCTTACATCTTGATTCATCTTGGTTTGATTAGAATCCTTAACAACTTGCTATTTGTTCAAACAGGGTAAGCCAGAATCATATGAGTTGAAAGTGGGATAACTTCTTAACCATAACTCATACGAGATTTATATAAACTCATGTTGATTCTTCACTGATTTATGTTTCCAAATCAGGTATCTTACGTCTTGTAATATCCTTGTTTGATTAGAATCTTGAAGAACTTTACATTTGTCCATACATGGTAAGGTAGAATCACATGAGTTGAAAGTGAGATAACTTCTTCAACATAACTCCTACGAGATTTATTCAACTTCGTGGTGATTCTAAACTAATATAAGTTTCCAGAAAAAGCTTCTTACATATTGATTCATCTTGGCTTGATTAGATCTTGAATAAATTGCCTTTGTCCAAAAAAGTAAGCTAGAATCACATGCGTTGAAAGTGAGATACCTTCTTCATCATTTGTCCAATCAGATTTATTCAAAATTTGTGGGGATTATTCACTTATTTATGTTTTCAAATCAAGAATCTTACATTTTGATTCATCATGGTTTGATTAGAATCCTGAAGAACTTGCCACTTGTTCAAACTGGATAAGATGGAAGCACATGAGTTGAAAGTGGGTTAAATTCTTCGTCATAACTCCTAGGTGATTTATTCAAATTCATGGTGATTATTGTGGGAAGCGAAATTCGCACTATCAATTTTTTGATAAAAATAGGAAAGCTAAGTAAACCTAACTTTCCCAGAGGTTTCAGATATATGCTAAACCACACGCCAAACAATCAATAGTGAGAACAAACGAAATTATTATGGATCAATAAAACAAAAAAGGGCAAAGAAGATCTTATTCTGAATCTGTGGTTTGAGCGTTACAGGTAAGTCTAAGCGGTAAGAGCCGTCGGCGAGTTCCTAGTTTTAACCTTGTAAGAATTAACTAAACCTAGTTGACTCGCAGCTCGATAACAGAAAAACTGAAAATATGCTTAAATTGCTCTAAGTGCTATGTTTGCTCTAAGTAAGGAATTGTGTCCCTTTGCTTCTACAACTTCGACGTCCTTATATACTCCTCTTAGAGGCGGTTTACTCTTTCTCTTTCTGCCCTTGATCGAGTTTATAACCTTCCAGGAATATTCCATTTTCCATCGATCTTCGTGTTTATCTTCGGAAACTTTACATTTTTCTCTTGAACTTGACATTTACGTTCTGAACTTGACATTTTTCCTTTCCCACAATACAAAAGACAAACGGTCATAAAGATTTGGCTTAATTTCGTATAAACTCGCGAGTGGGCCTTTAGCTGTGTTTTAGACCTTCTCGGGCCATTTCTCAACATAAGTGTTTTCTGGATTTTTCAAATGAGCGCTTCCGCAACGACGTCGTTCCGAAGAAGACTTGAATTCCCCGTATAGTGGAGGTTGCTTTAGGTGTTTAGTTAACCGCTTCCATCTTATATGACTAATTTGAACCTTGTACAAGAAAGTAAATCCTTTAAGTCGTAAGGTTCAAATGGTAACTTCGATCGAGGTAAAAACAGAACGAGTCTTCTCCGACCCCGAAAAAGAGGCTACGAGGACAATATAAAGATGACCTGGTTGGTCCAACTCGACGAACTGGCGAGTTGACCATCGTCCTTGGTCCAACTCGCTCGTTCGTAGAGTTGGCCATTTTGGTTGGCCTAACTCGCCCATTAGGTGAGTTGACTATGGTTCTCGGTCCAACTCGCCGAATGGGCAAGTTGACCGTAGTGGTCGGCCCAACTCGCCGAATGGGCAAGTTGACCATAGTGGTCGGCCCAACTCGCCGAAGGGGAGAGTTGACTGTGGTTCTTGGTCCAACTCGCAAATGGGCGAGTTGACCGTAGTGGTCGGCCCAACTCGTCGAAGGGGCGAGTTGACCGTGGTTCTCAGTCCAACTCGCCGAATGGGAGAGTTGGACGTTGTGGTAGGCTAACCTCGCAGAACGGGCTAGTTGACTGTTATGGTTGACCTAACTCGCCCGTTCGGCGTGTTGAAATTTGGTCAATCGGACCAGTCCAACCCGGCGAACGGGCGAGTTGAACAACATTCTCGGTCTAACTCGCCGAATGGGCGAGTTGGCCATTGTGCTTGGACCAACTCGCCGAATGGGCGAGTTGGCCGTTGTGCTTGGCCCAACTCGCCCGTTGAATGAGTTGGATTGGTCCAATTGCCAAACAGGCAAGTCATATGATTGAGACCCACGGTTGTTTTGTTGTTTCGATACTCGGGATATGTTTGCTTGGGGACTTGTCATATCAATTCGTTATACGAAACTTGATTTCGTTTTTCCCGCCCTTTTTTCCTTTTTCTAAAGAGGACTTTTTCCGGAAAGCTTCATGCTTTGATTTCGTCGTAACCGATTTTGATCTCCAGCTTGTTAGAATTGTTTTGTTCTTGCGAGCGATTTAGACGAGTCGGGTAAGTTAGGCGGAATCCAATGTCTGAAAGTCTGGGGCAAATAGTGAATTTTCTTGCCTATTAGTAAGTGGAGTAAGTTTTTGGAGTACTTCACTTGCTCATTTTCCACAAATATTTGTTTTTCTAAGGAAGATCATTTTCTCTTTTATCTCCTCTTGGCATATGTTTAGAAAAAAAAGAGAAGAAAATCATGTCTTCAAAGAGGAAAGCTTCCACCAAGTGTCATCCCGATCATTCTGTTCCTAGTGGCTCTAGCTCGCAACATAGCAATGTTGCACCCAAGGTGAAGTTCGCAGCAGACTCGGTCGTTCCAGAGGAGGCTGAGGCGTACTGTGCTTCTAGGTGTGAGGCAAAACCTCCTAGTCCTTGAATATGGGCTACTCCTCCGTTCCGTGCCGACCCCGTTGCCGGCTGTCCGAGTGAGAGTTGTCCCAATAGGCTTGATTCAATTTGAAATTTTGGCGGAGTTCCGGAGTCAGTAGAGTTTCTTCTTCCGAGAGAAGGGGAAGTTGCTGGATCTCCACCCGAAGGTTATTTTACGTGCTACGAGGCATATTTAATGCAGTGCCACTAATTGTTTCGCATCCCATAATTTATCATGCGGCTGTTCAACCAGTTCAGGCTGTCGGTCAGTCAGGTCAACCTGTGCGGTTTGCAGCACATCGTTGGGATGTTGGTACTAATTTATGAGCAGGGTATGACCCTCGACGTTGATCATATCGAAGCCATGTTGATGCATTGGGGGAATTCGGGCATAGTTCAGCTGAGGTCTCGACTGGGAATGATGATCATAACGGTGTTTGTATCGAACTATCACGACTGGAAGGAGCATTTTTTCTTTCTTCGTGTGAACAACGCATCTGTGGAGGTGAGTTGCATTCCTCTCTTCAGGACTAGATGGGGCTGGAGAGGTATTCTCGATTGGGTACCAACTAGCTTCGGTTTTGATGATGTTTTGACCTTAAATTTCTATTTTCCATTTTACAGAGACTAACCCTGTCCCTCCGTCTCCGTAAGGCTAGCGAACCACCAGAGATCTTCTTCGGTGAGGTCCATTCTTTTGGGCAACGTTTACTCCAAACCGAATTTGTCGCTCTGTGGCTCTGCACCGTTCTTGGTTTCAACCAGATTTAGCGGTGGAGGAAGGGACATAATCAAGCATGGACGGGTTCATTCCGTATGAAGCTTGGGGGAGGAAGGAAAGGTCGAGGTCTCGCAAAGAGAAACACGTTATCGTTGACGATGACGTGGTTGTCGAGCCATGTTCTCCTAACAACGTACTTAGAGATTATCTCAAGAGTCAGGTGGATGGAAATGGCGGTAAATGGATTGATTTTGACGAGTCTTTTGAGTTCGACTTTCCTCCTGCCGAGGGAGGGTCCAGAGAGGTCCCAGAATTTACCAAGGCCTCGAGGATGGTCGACGGGGTAAGTCTCGGTCCTTAAATATATATATATTTTTTTTGGTAAGGCCGACCCTTTCTTGACTTCGAGAGTTTTTGTAGGGTCTCCTCATGATGGACCGAGCTCTTGATGCGAGCAACCAGGATGCTTGCATGCCTCAATTCAGGGCCGAGATGGCTGAAAAGAATATTTCTCGTCTGAAAGATGAGCTGGAGAGTTCCCTTCGTCCGAAAGAGAATCGATTGCAACGGAAGTTCGCCAAGCCTATAGGTGAGGAAAGAGAGATGGCCAAACTGATGAGGAGTCGTCGCAAAAGGTTCTCGAGCGAATTTGGGGAATTAAAGGGGAGCTATAAGGTTTTTGTGATTATCGCGAGTGTCGCGGTGCCGTGGGCGGGCTGACCTTACACAAGTCCCTGACTATTTGTTTGACGCCGAGTACGCGAGGCAGACTGGGAGCATGAACGACACCAATAGGGATTTTTCGATTCCTAAAATCAAGGAGAGAATTTGGGAGAAATGGGATCTGATACATGTTTGTCATGACACGGTGGAAGTCGAGGTGGGAGATCCTGGCGAGACGAGTTAAGTGAATCAGCTGACATCACCCCTGGATGTGAACGATTACTCGACCGGGTTCTTTGATCCTGGTGACTTATCTTAGGGTGATCTGACTTATTGGAGAAATGCTCCCTTTGTATTGTTTGGTCGTGTTTGACCGGACCGGCCGTGTCTGGCTTCTAATCCCGGCTGTTTATCATTTTTTGTATAAATCATACTTTTGATTTAAAAAGAATGTTCGGGTTTTTGTTGATTGTGGAGGGAAGGATTCGAGTTGTCGTCTCCCTCCTTACCTTTTTTTGTGGATCGTCCTACTCTTTGCTCGTCCATGATGTTTGAGTAGTTTTCAAAGTTTCGGGAGCTTTTAGATGCGGACGAAGACACATGCTTTCAGGATATCGTATCTTTTTGATATCATGCCTTGAGACGTTAGAGACCAGTGTGATGGGTTTAGGGTAAGACCTATGTTTACTTTCGGTTTGACGCTTTGTGATGACTAATCAGTTTTTCGATTTGTCTGTTGCAATTTTTACCTGTACCCGTTCCGATTTAAAGTCTGCGATTGGTTCTCGGCTTATATGACTTGTCTGGTCGGAGTCGAGCATCTCTCCAGAGATAATTCTTAAGTCTTCTAGAAGAGCTGACCAAAATTTTGGATTTTTTTATAGCCCGCTATTTATCCTAGTCGGATGTGCAAGGTTCTGTCCCTTAGGACGGACCTAAATGCGTTTGTTTAGGATGGCTAAAGTTCTCTGTGGGGCCAATCAACGAGCGTTTGTAATTTGTAGTCATGGATGGATTGGGAGTGTGTCCTCGAAGATCTAGGCGACGACTCGCCTGTTTTTTTTCGAAAATACTCTTTGTGTTATTAACTTTCTCAAGTATGCGAGACCGGGATCTTGTTTTTTGGTCGGGAGTCAGGGTCGATGATGTGACCAGTATATGTTTGTGAGGGAGTTTGGCGGAATCTGTTGATTCCTGTGACGAAGTTTCTTTGCTTGACGAGTTAGTATGTTGTTGATCCGTTTTGAGGCCTGATGATTTTTCGCAAGTTTCTGTCTTCGGGTTGGTGCAATAATCGTTTTGCTCGTATACGGATTTTTGTTTTTTTTCTTGATAGTACATTAGACGTTTTTCGTGCCAAGGGAGATTTTGCTAGATTTTAATAAAATTTTATTGCCAAAAGAAGTTTTAACAATATGAGTACAAGGCGAATATTTTTAGAATGCGGGAATATACGAATATTCATATATGTACCCACTCCCCCCCCCCACTTTTTGGAGAGGGGGATAGATGAACTCGTCTTTTGTCAAGCTTCCTACGTACCCCTTTCAGGGATCAAGTCATCTCGTAGTTCTGTTTTTTGCGCGAATGTGTTTACTCGGCTGTTGTGTTTGCGTCGATCGTGCTAGTCGCGGGATTGACGTCTTCTGCTGGACTTACCTTCTCTGGTTGGGTTGAAACGTTTCTCTGGAACTTGTTGTTCTTCGGCCGTTGTTTAAGTTGTTGATTCAGGAGCGTTTTCGGTCATTGACTGAGTTAGTGTCACTAGTTTGGGATTCACCATTGCGGTGGTTGTGATTTGCCTTAGTTTATGCTCGGCCAAGAAGTAACGTCTTGACGGTTGCTGGCATCCCTAGATCGCGGCTATCCCAATATGAGTCGGGAATTTGATGCCCAGGTGATAAGTTCACGGGACTTCCTTCATGGCGTTCAACCAAGGCGTGCCCATGATGACGTTGTAGATGCCCGGTGATCGACAACCGTGAATTCAACGATCTTAGTGATTTTGTTTTGCCGAGATGGGTAGTTTGATAGATCAGAGGGTGATAGACGTTGTGCCAGAAAAATCGGTCAACGGCTTGGGAGATGGCACCACTTCTCTTAGCTCGACGTTCATTCATCTGAGAGTGTCGCGGAAGATGACGTTGACCATGCTACCTGTATCGATGAGAACTCTGGCGACCTCGAGGTCTCTTACCACGAGATCGATGACGAGTGTATTGCAGTGGGGTTGATCGATCCCGTTGGATTCTTCTTCTTTGAATGTGATTGCTCCTATCGGGAGGTCCCCGGGTGCAGACCAGTTGGGCCAGTTTGCGCTAGTCTCAGCCTTACGTTGTTAAGCCTTGATGGCTGAGACGGTGTCATCGCAGTACTAAGAAACCCCAATGATCATGTTAACTCGGCGGTGGTTATTGTCGTTACCGTACTTATCTTGCCTCCTTCCACGCTTTTTTCCCAATTGGTTTCCACAAGAAGGGCCGTTTGGGGAGCCTTGTCGTTTTTTGGATTGTAATCCGAATCAGGGATAAGGTCTTTCACACTGGAAACTTCAGAAAGCTCCCGTCCGATCAACTTTGCGGCTACTCTGATCCCCGAGAACTTTGCAGTTGATGGTTGAGTAGCCGTGAGCTTGATGGAAGTCGCAGAAAACATTCTCGTCGTAGCTCGGATTCCGGGTCCATGTGCTTCCCGTAGTCCGGCCTTGCTCTGATCCAGTGTGGATAGTGTAGCTATGTGTTCCTTGGGTTTCTTCCTCGCAATGGACGTTTTTGTCATTGTGAGGGTTTTCTTTTTTTGGCTTCTGGAGCTTTTAAAGAAGTTTTGGTTGTTTTATATTTTCGCAATATAAATTTTGTCCCCTCTTCGATGACTATGTAGTCCGTGGCTTTGTGGAGCGCGTCTTGGATTGTACGCGGTTTCTCCAAAGTGATCCACTTCCGGAACTTTGACTTGTACCAGAGCATCTTTCAGAGTGCCTCTATGCCCACTTTTCATTAATTCCGCTGACTCTTGCCATAACGGGTTTGAACCATTTTATGAAGTCACATAGAGATTCGTCCCTCCCTGGGAAAGGCTCCAGAGGTCGACGTCAGAGGTTTCTCTATCAATGAACATAGAGTACAATTTGAGAAACTCCAAAGGGATTTGGCGGAAGCTTCCGATTGAATTTTGCCTTAGGCGAGAGAACCATTCGAGCACTGCCCCTTGGAGGTTTTCGACGAAGAGGTGGCATTCACCAGCGTCTCTTTCGGTTTCTCTAAACTTAGCTCTTCCCATCGCGATCTGGAAAGCCTGAAAGTGTGCCTTGGGATAGGATCAACCATCGTAAGGCGTCACCTTGATCTTTCCAGGATTTGAAACTCGAGTCTCGGTGATGCAGTTGTAAAGGACGTTTTCCGAGCTTCTTCGAGTAGCTGATCGATCACTGGTGCAGGGCTAGTAGCATGATGGATTTGAGACTTTACCGCCCTAACCTCGGCTACTGTTTTCCTGAGACTATCGCGGAGATCGCAGATCTCGGACTTTTAACTAGCAGATTTCGATCTTGTCACTTTGTCAGTGGTTGCCGCGAGTGTTCCGAGTTTGCTTCTTGGCCAATTCTTCTTGTTCGTTTCAGAAGATGGCCTCTTCTTCTTCGGTCATCGGATCTCCGAACGGGGATTCTTCAGGAGCAGTGCGGCTTCTTGTACGACGTGGATGCACGTCTGCGTATTCATCTGTGGGTTTGGAATGACTGCTGGAATCCACCTCAACGGGCTGGATTTCACCTTCTTCTTTTTTCTTCCTCAATGGGGGTGGGGGGGAGAGATCCGCTGGAATTTTCCATGCCGATGCAGCAGTGTTTTCGTCGGGATTTTGTTGTCGTCGCGAGTTTGTTGGTTTGTTTAGATCGTGAGCCTGACATGTTTGATCAATTGATGGTGGCTGAGAGTTAGATTGATCTGTACCCCCCCCCCCCCTCCTTGTAGCGCCAAACTGTGGGAATCAAAATTCACACTGTCGATTTTCCGATAAAAATAGGAAAGCTAAGTAAACCTAACTTTCCTAGAGGTTCCGGATATCTGCTAAACCACACGCCAAGCAATCGAACAATGAGAACAAACAAAATTATTATGAACCAATAAAACGAAAAGAGAGAAAAGAAGATCTTATTCCGAATCAGTGGTTTGAGCGTTAAAACAGGTAAGCCTAAGCGGTAAGAGCCGTCAGCGAGTTCCTAGTTCTAACCTTGGAAGACTTGACTAAACCTAGTTGAGTCGCAGCTCGAATAACAGAAAAAAATGGAAATATGCCTAGATAGCTCTAAGTACTATGTTTACTCTGACTAAGGAATTGTGTCCCTTTGCTTCTTCAACTTCGACGTTCTTATATACTCCCCTTAGAGGCGGTTTACTATTTCCCTTTCTGCCATCGATCGAGTTTATCACTTTCCGAGAATATTTCATTTTCCTTCGATCTTCTTGTTTATCTTTGGAAACTTTACATTTATCTCATGAACTTGACATTTATCTTGTGAACTTGACATTTATCCTTTCCCGTAATACAAAAGACAAACAGTCATAAGGATTGTGATTAATTTTGTATAAACTCGCGAGTGGGCCTTTAGCCGCGTTTTAGACCTTCTCGGGCCGTTCCTCGACTTAAGCGTTTTCTCGATTTATCGAAAGAGCGCTTCCGCAACGACGTCTATCCAAAGAAGGCTCGAATTCCCCGTGTAGTGGAGGTAGCTTTAGATGTTTAGTTAACCATTTCCATCTTATACGAATAATTTGAACCTTGTATGAGAAAGTAAATACATTAAGTCGTAAGTTTCAAATGGTAACTCCGACCGAGGTAAAAAAGAATGAGTCCTCTCCGACCCCTAAAAATAGGCTACGAGAACAAGATAAAGATGAATTGGTTGGTCCAAATCAACGAACGGGTGAGTTGGTCATCATCCTCGGTCCAACTCGCCCGTTCGGCGAGTTGGAATGGTCTAGCTCGCCAAATGGGCGAGTTGACCGTAGTGGTCGGCCCAACTCTCCCTTTAGGCGAGTTGGACGTCCAACTCGCCGAGTGGGTGAGTTGACCGTGGTTCTCGGTCCAACTCGCCGAAAGGGTGAGTTGGATAACTGAGACCCACAGTTGTTTCATTGTTTCGATACTCGGGATTTGTTTTCTTGGGGACCTGTCATATCAATTCTTTATACGAAACTTGATTTCGTTTTTTTCCGCCCTTCTTTCTTTTGAAATATTGTCTCTTTTTTTCTAAAGAGGAATTTTTCCGGGAAGTTTCAGGGATTGATTCCGTCGTAACTGATTTTGACCCCAACAATTGTCAACTAATTTATATTTCCAGATCAAGCTTATTATATCTTTATTTATCCTGGTTTGATTAAAATCTTAAATAACTTTCGATTTGTCCAAAAAGGGTAAGCTGGAATCACATGTGTTGAAAGTGAGATAACATCTTCATCATAAGGCTTATCATATTTATTTAACTTTGTGATGATTCTACACTGATGTATGTTTCCAAATCAATTTTCTTACATCTTCATTGATCCTGGTTTATTGGAATGTTGAAGAACTTGTCATTTGTCCAAGCATGCTAAGCAAGAAGCACATGACTTGAAAGTGGGATAACTTCTTCATCATACCTCCTAGGAGATTTTTTCAACTTTATCGTTATTCTCAACTGATTTATGTTTCCAAAATAAAGTTGCCTATATCGTGATTGATCCTTTTTTTTATTATAATTTTGAAGAACTTACCATTTTTCCATACATGGTATGTTGAAATCAAATGAGTTGAAAGTGAGATAACTTCTTCATAAAACATCCTATGATATTTACTCAACTTCTTTGTGATTCTAAATGAAATTACGTTTCCAAATCAGGCTTCTTACATATTGATTCAACATGGTTTGATTATAATAATGAAGAACTTGCCATTTGTCCAAACAAGGTAGTTGGAATTACATAAGTTGAAAGTAGGATAACTTCTTCAACAAAACTCCTATGTGATTTTTTTCAACTTTGTGGGGATTCTACACTAATTTATAATTCCAGATAAATCTTCTTACATTGATTCATCCTGGTTGGATTAGAATCTTGAACAACCTGCAATTTATCGAAAAAGGGTAAGCTGGAATCACATACGTAGAAAGTGAGATAACTTCTGCATCATAAGTTCTATGAGATTTATTCAACTTTTTGGTGATTATCCACTTATTTATGGTTCAAAATCAAGATTCTGATATCTTGATTTGTTCTAGTTTGATAAGAATCCTAGAGAACTTGCCATTTGTTTAAATTGGGGAATTCTAGAAGCACATGAGTTGAAAGTGTGACAGCTTGTTCATCATAATTCCTAGGAGATTTATTTAACTTTGTGGTGATTATTCACTGATTTATGTTTCCATATCAAGTTTCTTACATCTTGATTCATCCTGGTTTGGTTAGAATCTTGAAGAACTTGATATTTGTCTAAACATGGTAAGATGGAATCACATGAGTTGAAAGTGGGATAACTTATTCATCATAAATCTTATGAGATTTATTCAAACTCGTGGTGAATCTCCACTGATATATGTTTCAAAATCAATCTTCTTTCTTATTCATTCATCATGGTTTGAGTAGAATATTGAAGAACTTTCCTTTTGTCCATACAAGATTAGCTGGGGTAATATGATTGAAAGCGGGATTACTTCTTCATCATAACTCCTAGGAGATTTATTCATATTCGTTGTGATTCTCCACTTATTTATGTTTCCAAATGAATTTTATTACATCTTGATTCATCCTGGTTTGATTGGATTGTTGAAGAACTTGTCGTTTGTCCAAACATGGTAAGCTGGAATAACATGAGTTCAAAGTGGGATAATTTCTTCATCATAACTCCTATAAGATTTATTACTCTTAGTGGTGATTATGCACTAATTTATGTTCCCAAATCAGGATTCTTACATCTTGATTCATCATGGATTGATTAGAATCTTGAATAAATTGCCATTTTGTCAAACAGGTTAAGCTGGAATCACATGCATTGAAAGTGAGATAATTTCTTCATCTTAACTCCTTAATTCAGCTTCGGAGTGATTCTCCACTTATTTGTGTTTCAAAATCAAGATTATTTCGTCTTGATTTTTCCTGGTTTGATTAGAATCCAAAAGAACTTCCCATTTATTCAAACTAGGTAGGCTGGAAGAACATGAGTTGAAAGTGGGATAACTTCTTCATCATAACCCCTAGGAGAAATTCAACTTCGTGATGATTCTGCACTGATTTATATTTCCAAATCAAGTTTCTTACATTTTTATTCATCCTGGTTTGATTAGATACTTGAAGAACTTGTCAATTTTCGAAACATGGTAAGCTGGAATCACATGAGTTTAAAATGGTATAACTTCTTTATCACAACTCTTATGAGATTTATTCAACTTTGTGGCAATTCTCCACTTATTTAGGTTTCCAAATCAAGCTCCTTACATATTTATTCATCCTTACTTGTTTAGAATCTTGAAGAAATTGCCATTTGTCCATACAAGGTAAGTTGGAATCACATGCGATGAAAGTGGGATAACTTCTTCAACATAACTCCGATGAGATTTATTAAAATTTGTGATGATTCTCAACTGATTTATGTTTCCAAAGAAAGCTTCTTACATCTTGATTCACCCTGGTTTGAGTAGAATCTTGAAGAACTTAATATTTGTCCAAATAGGGTATCTTGGAATCACATGAGTTGAAATTTGGATAACTTCTTCATCATAACTCCTATGAGATTTATTCAACTTCGTGGTGATTTTTCACTGATATATGTTTACATGTAAATATTTTAACTTCTGATTCATCATGTTTTGATTAGAATCTTGAAGAACTTGACATTTGTCCAAATAGGGTAATCTGGAATCATATGAGTTCAAAAGGGGATAACTTCTTCATTATAACTCCCATGAGATTTATACAAATTCGAGGTGATTCATCACTTATTTATTTTTTCAAATCAAGCTTTTTATATCTTAATTCATCTTGGTGTGATTAGAATTTTGAAGAACTTGCCATTTGTCCATACATGGTAAGCTGGGATCACATGAGTTGAAAGTACAATAACTTCTTCATCATAACTCCTATGAGGTTTATTCAACTTCGTGATAATTCGTCACTCATTTATGTTTCCAAATCAAAATTCTTACATCTTTATTAATTCTGGTTTGATGATAATCTTGAAAAAGTTGTCATTTTTCCAAACATGGTAAGTTGGAATCAAATGAGTTGAAAGTTAGATAACTTCTTCAACATAATTCCTATGAGATTTATTCAACTTGGTGGTGATTCTCCAATAATTTATGTTTCAAATGAAGCTTCTTACAACTTGATTCATCTTGGATTAATTAGAATCTTGAATAATTTTTCATTTGTCCAAACATGATAAGCTTGAATTACATGCTTTGAAACTCAGATAACTTCTTCATCATAAGTCCAATCAAATTTATTCAATTTTTGGGGATTCTCCACTTATTTATGTTTCCAAATCAAGATTCTTAAATCTTGATTCATCCTGATTTGATTAGAATCGTAGAGAACTTTCCACTTGTTCAAACTGGGTAAACTGGAAGCACATGACTTGAAAGTAGGATAAATTTTTCATCATAACTCTTAGAGGTTTTATTCAACTTTGTGATTATTCTGCACTGATTTTTTTTTCCATATCAAGATTATTATATCTTTATTCATCCTGCTTTTATTAAAATCTTTAATAACTTTTGATTTGTCAAAAAAAAAAATAAGCTGGAATCACATGCGTTGAAAGTGATTTAACTTCTTCATAATAAGTCATGTGACATTTATTCAACTTCGTTATAATTATCCACTTATTAATGTTGCCAAATAAATAACCTTACATCTCAATTCCTCCTGGTTTAATTAGAATCATGAAGAATTTTCCATTTGTTTAAACTTGGTAAGATGGAAACACATGAGTTGAAATTGGGATAACTTCTTCATATAAACTACTAGGAGATTTATTCAACTTCATGGTGATTCTCCACTGATTTCTGTTTCGTAATAAGGATTATTACATCATGATTCATCCTTGTTTGATTAGAATCTTGAAGAACTTGCCCTTTGTCCTTACATGGTAAGATGGAATCCATGAGTAGAAAGTGGGATCACTTCTTCATCATAACTTGTAGGAGAATTATTCAACTTCGTGGTGACTATCCACTAAATTCTGTTTCAAAATCAAGCTTCTTACATATTAATTCATCATGGTCTGATTAGAATGTTGAAGAACTTGTCATTTGTCCAAACAAGGTAATATGGAATCACATAAGTTGAAAGTGGGATAACTTATTTCACATTACTCCTATGATAAAGCTTCTTACACTAATTTATGTTTCCGGATAAAGCTTCTTACAATGATTCATCCTGGTTTGATTAGAATATTAAATAAATTGCAACTTATCCACAAATGGTAAGCTGGTATCACATGCGTTGAAAGTGAGATAACTTATTTATCATAAGTCCTATGAGATTAATTCAACTTCTTTTTGATTCTCCATTTACTTATGTTTCAAAATAAATATTCTGACATCTTGATTCATTCTGGTTTGATTAGAATCCTTAAGAACTTGTCATTTGTTCAAACTGGGTAATGTGGAACCACATGAGTTGAAAGTGTAATAACTTGTTCATCATAACTTCTAGAAGATATATTTAACTTTGTGTTGCTCCTTCACTGATTTATGTTTCTAAATTAAGTTTTTTACATCTTGATTCATCATGGTTTGATTAGAGTCTTGAAGAACTTGCCATTTTCCAAACATGGTAAGCTGGAATTACATGAGTTGAAAGTGGGATAACTTCTTCATCATAAATCTTATGAGATTTATTCAAATTTTTGGTGATTCTCCATTGATATATGTGTTTCCAAATCAAGCTTCTTACTTATTGATTCATCATGGTTTGATTAAAATCTTGAAAAACTTTCCATTTGTACTTACATGGTAAGTTGGGATCACAAGAGTTGAAAGTGGGATAACTTCATCATCATAACTCCTAGGAGATTTATTGAACTTCATGGTGATTCTCCACTGATTTATGTTTCCAAATCAAGTTTCTTACATCTTCATTCATCCTGGTTTGATTATAATCTTGAAGAACTTGTCATTTTTCCAAACATGGTAAGCTGGAATCACATGAGTTGAAAGTGGGATAACTTCTTCATCATAACTCCTATGATGTTGATATTGTCTATTTATTACCAGTTTTAGGCCATGTTATAGGCTCTATTTAGGGTCTATTATGTGTGTCTAGGCTATGTTTTAAGGTCCTTACAGGTCCAGGTTTGTTTTGGAGATATATGGAGATACTTGGAGCTTTTGGAGCATTTAGAGGAGAATAATCCATAGCTGATCCCTGAGAGAGTCAAAGTACAAGACTGTCGTCGATCGACGACACTACCTTGACGTTGACCGATGTTACATGACCAAGATCGATCGATGTTGAACACTTGCCATCGATCGATGACCAGACAAGATATAAGATTAACCATGGACAAATTTTGACCTAGATTTTAGAGTTTTATATTTGTACGTTACGTATGGCACCAAGAGATGTACGCACGAGAAAGAAAACCAGTACGGTGCATGGTTCTAGGGGTTTTAGTATTCTATTAGGGGAGAAGATTCATAACTCCTTAGAGAGATTTGTATTGGAACCCGAGTATTTTATCTATGCATTATATTTAGATTATTATTCTTACTTTGATTATATCTGAGTAGTTATCAACATTATTTAGGGCTGAATGATAGCAATCATGGATTAGTCCAACAGTAGGATTGCTTGGTTAAGTTAATATCCATAAAATGAGTTATGCTTAATGCTTGCATTCTAGAGTAGCTAACTAGGATCTTAAAAGTAGGACATGGATGACTACGAGAGTAGGTTCTGTGCCAGAATAGACTCCATTGAACTAGGTTGTTAGGCGCATGCGATAGCTGGTCTAATTAGCTTGGTGAACATATCAAATCTCGTTCATACTTCCTTCTTATTTCACCGTCGATCGACACTAAGCATTCGCCGTCGATCGATGGTTTTTCCTTTCGCTCGCATACGAGATTGAAGTTAAAAGGGTTAGAATAGTTAATATTTGAGTTCAAGAATATTTACATATCTGTGCTTCCTATCCCCTATAATCCATTGAGCTTGAAACTCTAGATCTAGCATATTCACATTTGCATCTAGTTAGTTTATTAGCATATTTCCATATTTGCATTATTAGCATATTTCCATATTGCATCTACACCTTCCAATATGGAATATTTCCTTAGTCTGAATAGTTTTTACCAATATATATAATCACCTAGCTTAACCTTTAGAAATAAGATATCTATTGTATGTCATTGTTCTCTGTGGATTCGATCCCTAAGTACTACACCTGATCTCTCTTGGCAAGAGTATTGTTTTGTGAGAATCGATCGACGGCTCCTGTTGACTTGACAGAATCGAGAAAATCCAAAGCGGAAGATGGATGCATCGGAGCCTATGATGGTTGATAAGGCTACCGAGAGTCATCTTAGGAAAAAGCCAAGAATCATTCTAAAAGAAAAGTGATCCTGGGAAGTTTGTGGTGCCATGTCTGATCAATAGCCACGAGTTTCCCTATGCCCTTTGTGACACTGAATCATCAGTGAGCATAATACCCAGAGCTATGGCAGCGAAGTTGAACCTGAGAGTGGAGGCGTCTAGTGATTCTTTCATTTTTGTAGATTACTCTAGGGTAGATTCATGGGGAATTTGCAGAGATATCCCACTGCAAATTTACGACGTCTTAGTCCCGATAGACTTCTATGTGATGGAAATACAGATCAATTGGAACTCTTCTTTGTTACTTGGAAGAGCTTTCATAGCCACCGTAGGAGCTATCTGCGACATAAAGACAAACCGGTTGTGCCTTTCCTTGATTGATCATAATGTGTGTTATGAAATTTATAAGAATAAGCATATCCTCACGAAATTGTGCAATGATGCAGAGCTTGTGGCCACATGCTTCTGCGATTACGAGTTCGGTGAGGAATCAGAAGAAGGAGCATCGATCGACACCCAACCCAACCCATCAATCGACGGCCTTGCAGTTCAACAATCAATCCGCACCCACCCTACCACATCAATCAACACTCAAACATCTGAACAATTCCATGGAGATTTCAGTTACAACACAGCCTACCTTGAGTACAAAGAAGACTACAATGATGAAGAAACAATTGAATACCAAGGGATTGCTATGGAAGAGGCTGGAGTTTTTCATATTTCCCATCAACCTGGGATATCGACATTGATCGACAGCGACCATACACTGTCGGTCGATACTGAGAATGAAGCACAAACCGAAAGAGATTCAACTGCAGAACACGAAATGGAATATGGTTATCTACAACCAGATGAGTTCGGTATTATGCAAGATCTAGATGTTCATGCAAGAGCTATGGATGGCAGAATTCTACATGTCATGAAGGAAGATGTGGCAGACATACTTGCAATGGCTAATGGATCTGGAAACCTTTTTTCCACCAGTTTGATTATCGAGCATCGATTGACGGTCCACATATGACATTGATCGACACCAAACCGGCATACCAAGGATACGATGGAGCTTAAGAAGAAGACGATGCAGATTACCGAGAGCAAGAACTTATTGAGTCTCGCAGCCTGGCACTGGAAGAAGCTGGCTGGGTAATGAACGCGAGAGTGGGCAATCAAGCATCAACCATCGGCCTATCTTGGCCATCGAACGACATCAAACAAAAACCAGAACAATTACTTGGAGAAGAAGATACAGAAGATAGTTATCTCAGACAAATGAGTTTTGAATTATCAGAGATAAAGAAGGACGTGCACGAGGTCTTTACGGGAGAATTCTCAATCCACCTAAGGAAGATGTAGTAGACGCCCTTGTTATGCCTAATGGATCAGGAGATTTATTTGGACAACAACAACACCCATCGATCGACGCTCAGGTACCGGCATCGATCAACGTCATGGAGCAGAAGCATGAGCCTATCCGATATCAAACATCGATCGACAACAAGAAGAATACATAGATCGATACCACCTTTCCAGGAGTCCAAGAGTTCTGTACATCTAACCCCTTTACTTCAGAAACTCTAGGACCGATCGGTTGGATAAACCCCCTACTGATAGACAGTCTCGTAGAGTATGGAAAGAGAGCTTTTGATGTTGATGGAAGAAGAATTTTTTTTTTGGAGAAGAAAGATAAGTATGGCATCTACAGAGAGGAGAACGTAATGCGCGCACTATAGATGGAAGAATTGTGAATGTGCAAGAAGAAGATATCATAGCAGCTCTAGATAGAGCTACTATGTTTGAGTACTACTACATATGTTTACATCAACATGCAGCAAAGATCGCTATGTCCAGGCATAAGCAAGAAACATACAGCAGAGCAAAGATTGACGATCTTGTGACTGCGATCCAAAACGCCCAAGAGATGTCATTAGAACATTTCTACAGGAGGCTTGATGATGTATATTATCCTATAGACAAGTGCCTCACCGGTTTGACTACACACATGGATGAGAAGCAGCGAGATTTGGATACTGTTCAAAGATAGCATGCGAGTGGATCAGATAAAGTGACATCGACCGACCGCAACATCGCGCCATCGATCGATGCTAAGTCCGACAGACAGAAGTACGCCGCAGAAAAACAATTAGAAGACATGCTTAATGAGATTGCTTTCTCTCAAAGCCTGATGAAGGACTATATTTCTCAGAAGTCATTGTTCTCTGTGGATTTGATCCCTAAGTACTACACCTTATCTCTCTTGGCAAGATTATTTTTTTGTGTGTTAGGATTAAGGCTTAATTTGATAGTTAATTGTTTAGGATATTTATATCCTGCTAGAACAATAAACACACACATGTCAAATTTAGCGCCGTTGCCGGGGAACATTGATCATCATTAGATTTAATTTCTAGGGTTAAGTATAGGTTTGTTTTATTCTCATGATTACTGATTTTCTTTTCCTTTGTCTTTCAGGTGCATGCAAAAGAGTACCAAGAGAAATAAAGGACAAGAATTACTATTCTCAGACCCGTAGAAACTCGAACATACAATCCGTAAAGAAAGACGAAAATCATTAATCGATGGCATACATTCAGCATCGATCGACACTTCTTTACGGATAACATCGACCGGCATAAGAACTGTAGCATCGACCGACATTGATCCCTTAGCCTCGATTGACAACATATCATCCACATCAATCGACGACAGCAAACGAGTTCAGATGGTTGCGCCTATAATTGTTGTTCATAATGAGAAAGAAGACTTGCATGACCTCAACGATCATCTGCATAATGCAGCAGGTCAAAAGATAGATGATCAGGGGGATGTAATCCCTGATACATAAGCAGAAGCAGACACTACAATAGCTCAACCTGAAGCTAAAGCCGAAGCTGCAAAAGGCATGGAGATTTTGAGACCAATCAGAAGACCATGGGTCAAATCTATGTTTGACAGAGTACTGGAGGGACAGCAGAGGATGACCGTGGACCTCAAGAAGAAGTTAGATTTCATGTACCTCCACCTAAACACAAAGATCGAAGATCTCGACACCCTTGTGGGGTAGCTGGAAAGTCAAGTGACTCAGGCGAGTGAAGTCCTTAACAAATAAGAGGCAATGATTAGGGAATCTGGACTTAAACATCACGTCAACGCTTTGATTGATGATGATTTCTGGATAGAAGTCAAGAGAGAAAAGCCTCAGGAGAGAGAGTTTCATATAGGAAAACCGAGTTCGTTAGGCGGCCCACAAATGCATCGATCGACACAAGTTACTGAGAATCGATCAACGGTTCATGTTGACTTGACATAATCGGGAATAGCTTCACTCGTTGTTCGAAGCAGAGATCATAATCGATCGATGGTACCCAATGACAAAACGAGTTCAACAACAAGAGGTCACGAAAAAAGAAACTCCAGAATGGAAGATGAATGCATCAGAGCCTATGATGATTGATAGGGACACCAAGAGTCATCCCAGGAAAAAGCCAAGAACTATTTTGAAGAAGAAAAATTATCCTGGGAAAAATGATCGATCAAGCCCACACCCACCATGGCTATTTCAGTTACAACACAGCCTATCTCAAGTACGACGAAGATTACTGAGAGGAAGAAATAATTGTATACCTAGGGGTTGCTATGGAAGAGGCTGGAGTTTTTTATGTTTCCCATCAACCTGGGATATCGACATCAATCGACGGACACCATACCTCGTCGATCGATACAGAGAATTAAGCAGAAATCAAATGTGATTCAACTGCAGAACGCGAACGGGAATATGGTTATTTACAACCACATGAGTTCGGTA
Organism: Moricandia moricandioides; assembly: GCA_905132885.1. Classification (NCBI taxonomy): domain Eukaryota; kingdom Viridiplantae; phylum Streptophyta; class Magnoliopsida; order Brassicales; family Brassicaceae; genus Moricandia; species Moricandia moricandioides. The sequence continues at coordinate 22,310 of CAJHQQ010002730.1, forward strand.
TATTCTGAGATCTAAACGGTCATGCAAGAGCTATGGACAGAATAACCCTACATGTCACGTAGAAAGATGTGGCAGATATACTTGCAATGGCTAACGGTGCATGAAACCTTTTTATCAACCGGTCTGATCACTGAGCATCGATCGACGTTCCAATGACGACATCGATCGACGCTAATCCGGCGTACCAAGGTTACTGTGTTGATTACGAAGGGCACGATGCAGATTACTGAGAGGACAAAGTTGGCTGGGTAATGGACGCGAGAGTAGGCAATCCATCATCAATCCTCAACCTATTTTGGCCATCGAACGATATCAAACGAAGATCAAAACATTTACTTGGAGCAGAAGATACAGAAGATGGTTATCTCAGACCAGACGAGTTTGGAATTTTCAGAGATACAGAAGGACGTGCACGACGTCTTTTCGGGAGAATTCTCATTCTACCTAAGGAAGATGTAGCCGACGCCCTGTAATGGCTAATGGATCAGAAAGTTTATTTGGAAAGCAACAACAGCCATCGATCAACGCTCAGGTACCCACATTGATTGACGTCGAGGAGCAGAAGCACGAGCCGATTTACAATCAAACATCGAACGACAGCATGAATAAGGCATCGATCGATACCACCTTTCTAGGAGTCCATGAGTTATGTACATCTAACCCCTTTACTTCAGAGACTCCAGGACCGGCCAGTTGGATGAATTTCCTACTGATAGACGGTCAGGTAGAGTATGGAAAAAGAGTGTTTGATGCTGATGGTAGAAGAATTTTTTATGGGAAAAACAAGATGAGTATGGCATCAACAGAGATGAGAATGGTAATGCACGCGCTATAGACTGACGAATTGTGAATGTGCAAGAAGAAGATATCAAAGCAGTTCTAGAAAGAGCTATTATGTTTGAGTATGGCTACATATGTTTACCTTAACATGCAGCAAAAATCGCTATGTCCAGGAAGAAGCAAGAAACATACAGCAGCGCAGAGATTGACGATTTTTTTATTGCAATCTACAGCGCCCAAGTGACATCCTTAGAAGATTTCTACAGGAGGCTTAATGATCTATACTATCCTATAGACAAGATCCTAACTGGTTTGAATACACGCATGAATAATATGCAGCGCGATTTGGATACCATTCAAAGACAACCGACGAGTGGACCAGATAACATGACATCGATCGATGGCGCGATCGAAACTAACTCCGACAGACAAAAGTACGCAGCAGACACACAATTGGAAGACAGGTTCAATGAGATTGTTTTTTCTCAGAGCCTAATGCAGGAAGATATTTCTCAGAGATTGGAGGATTTATCAGAAACTACAACTGCCAGACTTAGAAGGCTACAGCGTAATATTGAAATCTACAAAGGAGAAAGAATTCAGAGGAGGTTACTAAGGAGATCATAAAGAATGAAAAAGCCAGAAGAGATGAAGCAATGAGAAGCTTCGTGGGCACATGGTTTCAGAAGAGCATAAAAGATGTAGACACTTATTTTCCAAGTGTTGATCCACCTCCATTCTAGTCAGAAAGTTCAAAACGTCGAGCTTAAGACTATAACCAAGCGCTGAGTGGGAGGCAACCCACTGTTTAGTAAGTTTTTACTTAGTTTTTCCTTATACTACTACTTATTTCGAGTTTTATTTTTATAAACTATCTACACCACCATCGATCGACATCATAGAGGCACCATCGGTCGAAACTTGATCTCGACCATCGATCGACCGCACCAGCCTACCATCGATCGACACTCTCTTACAGAGAGAGTTATCGAATTATATATATTTAAAATATTTACTTATTAATTAATTTTTCCTAACCAATCAGGGGCGGATTACACTAGGGACATTGTAATTCAAGTCTGGGGAAGGTTCGCTAATGCTATTTTATTGTTTTTGAGTTTTACTTACTATCTATATAAGTCTTTCAAAAAGTTTTATCGAGTCAAGAAGAAGACTATGATCAAGATTCATTATTGATTAACCACACTTTAGCACCATTCTTAGAAGGTTATTGGCAGAGATCACTAGAGATACCAAAGTGGATCATCCTGCGACTATATCACACTTGCTTAGAAAGTTTGAAAGAACCAAAGCTGATTTCCAACACTAATCCTGACATTATTAGCTTGCTTTGGGATTTGGTATACACAAGATCGGATTCCTTCTGCAAGTGTGGAAGGTAAAAGTCTGTGTGCTTCTGATTCCCCTCTCTCTTCCCTTCAGATAAAAAAAAGAAGTAAACATGATTTGGTGGCTACAACCATTAAAGCATGATTCATATGATCCTAGAAAGAGATAAAGGTCAAAAAGAAGTGAACAGGGTCTGGTGACAAAAAACCATTAGGGGCTTGATTCATGAAAGCCTATCCAAATATCTTCCTCAATTAAAAAAATAAAATGACACCCTTAAAAGAAAGGAGACATTGCCTGAGAAGAAATGAGGAGAGGTAGAGGAGAGGTAGAGGAGAGGAATCAGAGAAGACTACCTGTGTGTTCGGATACTTCCAGGGGTAAGAGTCTACATATCCATTGATCGATACTCTCATGGTAAAGCCTGCACTATTATTTTATGCAAATAAATGAAATCAGTATAGGGGCGAGTCAGACTAGTATTCGCTAAGTTGTTGGTAGAATGGATTTGGTTGCTATACTAGGATAGGGTATATAAAGTTTTTTGTGATTGACCTAATAGGATGTGGCTGCAATAAAGTAAGCTGATTGTTATACTTATGTGAGTCTTCGCTTTTCAAAACCTCCTTCTCAGGCTTGCTTGAGGAAAAGCAAAAGGCTAAGTCTGGGGAGTTGATATAGCCTATTTATTAACAATTTTAGGCCATGTTTATAGGCTCTATTTAGGGTCTATTATGTGTGTCTAGGCTATGTTTTAAGGTCTTTACAGGTCCAGGTACGTTTTGCAGATACATGGAGATACTTGGAGCTTTTGGAGCATTTCTAGGAGAATAATCCGTAGCTGATCGTTGAGAGAGTCTAAGTACAAGACTACCGTTGATCGACGGCACTATCTTGACATCGACCGATGTTACATGACCAAGATCGATCGATGCTAACCACTTGCCATCAATCAATGACCAATACGCATACAACCGATTTCAAGCCCAAGTTAAAGACAAGATTACAAGGTTACCCCTGGACGAGTTTAGACCTAGATTTTATGGGTTTTATATTTATACTTTATGTATGAGAAAGAAAAAAGGACACAGAGAGAGAGGGGGGGAAAGTACGGGCATACGTACGAAGACGTACAGTGCTAGGGTTTTATTATTCTATTAGGGGAGAAGATCCATAACTCCTAAGTGAGATTTTTATTGAAACCCCAGTATTTTTATCTATGCAGTATATTTAGATTATTATTACTTTGATTATGTCTGAGTAGTTATCAACTATATTTAGGGTTTATTAATGGTACTTATGGATTACACAAACAATAGAATTGTTAGGGTTATTATTCGATATATTAATAGAATTGTGTTTATTGCTAGTGTTCTAGAGTAACTAATTAGAACCCTGATAATATGATAGTTAGGCGCAAGCGAGAGGATCGTCTACTACCGAAATTTATTCTATTGAGCTAGGTTGCCAGAAACAAACGAGAGTTGATTTAGTTAATCTAGTGAACTTATCGATTTAGTAACCAACCCGTGCTGCTCTTTAGCGAATCTTTCTCATGCCATCCTTTGACAAGTCGATGATTCTGCCATATGTGTCTCGTGCATTGCAATCTTCATCTCTATAAACTCCTTACTCATCTTTGTCTTCCCAGTGAAATATTCTCCTAGTTGGATCCTTATAGGATTCATACCCTTCTGCCAAATTAGCATCAATCGATGGTATAGGCCCATCATGGATTAATGTCGCAATCCAGGTTTCATCGGATCCTCTAAAATCTCCAGCTTCCTCTAATTGTATAGCACGGTACTCGATTGCTTTTTCTTCTACATAAGATTCGTTGTAATCTGGGTTAGCTGTATCATGCCCTAGGTCAGGGTTATCGTCGATCGATGTCAAAGGGTGGGTATCAATCAACTGTTGGTTGGCATCATCGTCTGATGTTTTGGGCTGGTTATCAATTGGGGCTCCATCGTCAGGGTCATCGTCGTCTAATGTCTCGGGCTGGATATCAATCGATGCTCCATCGTCAGGGTCCTTCTCTTGCTTGAAATTGTAGAAACACGTGGCCACAAGTCCTGGTTCATGAACCAAATCATTGAAAGCAGTCTTAGTTCTAGTTTGAACAGGCTCATAGTAGTTATTTTGATCAATAAGAGATAGATACAACCTGTTTGTTTTCACGTTGCATACTGCTCCTACCATGGCCATGAAAGCTTTTCCAAGTAGCAGGGATGAATTATGCTCCACTTGGGCATTTAGGACATGAATTCTGCTTCACTTGGAGGTATTTGACTATGCCTCCTGGATTCACCTAAGAGAAATCCAAAAAAAAGTTAATGATTCACTTGAAGGCTTCACTTTTAAGCTTAGCCCATCTGCCATGGTTCTTGGCATAATGCGTACTGAAAAACCGGTGTCGTAGAGTGCATGAGGGTACTCATGTCCCTTGATGTTGCAGGGAACCACAAACTTCCTAGGGTCGCTCTCTTGTTCAACTTGACCCTCTGCTTTATCTTCTCCCTTAAATTATTGAACATTCTTTCAATGTCATTATCAGTCTCCTTATTTTCATTAAAGAACATCCATAATCTGTGAGTGTAATAAACTTCGAATGGGGTTTCTAAAGGGATTTTGAGGACTCTCTTAGCAAAGATGTCCATCTCTTTCTCATTAGGTTTCCTTCTAATATGATTAGGGACCTTCTTCTTTACTCTAGAATGTCCTTACATAGCTTCCTCAATTACTGTAGGGATTGGTTCATCTGTATGTTTGAGTTTGGGTAAGATGGGTTCGAATTCCTATTGGCATATAAAAGACTCACGTCTATGCTTGGCAATTGACATCCCTTTTTTTCAAACAGCCGTCAATTAATTGTAGGTTCTGAATTTCGGTCGATGTTCATCTCTTCACACGATCCCACGGATGCTTCAGGTAGCATCGTTCTATGGTTAACTTCGGATGTCGACTGATGGTTGGTCGAACAAGGCAGGGGATCACTGGGCTGAACCACTTGATTATATAGCTTATTCACATGGGTGTTGAGGGCTTCAAATTTAGTGTTGAGATTGGCATAGACAACATTAATCTTTCCATTGAAATCAATTGTCATCTTCTGTTGTTCCTCCAGAACCTTGTCAATCATTGCTTCAATCTTCTGCTGTTGTGATACTTGGTCGTAGCTACTTCTCTTACCATTGCATAAAAGTTCATGTTGCTCTAGTTCCCATATCTCTGGCCATTTTCCACCAACAAAGTTCACATCCTCTTCTTCACCTTTATTAGATCCTATAGCTTCTACATCTTCTGCGAAGCTAACTTGCTACTTCAAAAACCTCTGAACACTGTCCAACTTATCTTTTACTTCTTCTATCTGATCATTGGTCAGTGTAGGACTTATTTCTTCCTCTCATGATCATTGTTATTGGTGTTGTTGCTAGCTGCCAAATTTTATATCAATCTGGCAGTCTCTTTTGGCCTCTTAATACATAAGTATCCTTCATGGCTTTGTCTAAAACCATCTGGTATGACAGCTCAATACCTCTGAAGAAAGTTCAAAGAAGGTGCACTTCATTGAATCCATGGTGTGGACAATCTCTTTGGTAGGATTTGAATCTGATCCATGTGCTTCTGAAAGACTCTGTAGGCTCATGTGTAAATGTAGCAATTCAGTCCTCAAATTCTCATCTCTGAACGCAAGAATGCGTTTTTGATGTCTGTCCAGGATGTAAGAGATCCTGGTGGTAATACTTCAAGAGCTTGCATAGAAGGTAGTCCTCAGGGCCTCCATTAGCCTTGATGGCCGACACAAGATCCTCGAATCGCTCCATATAATCCATAGGATGTTCATGAGAAAGACCATGAAATGTTTTGGTGCCACAAGTGTTAAATAGGCTGGCTTCAGCTCAAAATCGTTCTTCTGGAAAGATGGAGGATGAATACAAGATCTGTTGGCATAGAATTTATCTGGACAAATTGTAGTTAACCAACGTTTTGGGTTGAGCAGCCTGAGCCTCAGCTCCAGCTTGAGCTACAACAGTGTCTTCTGGTTCAAGGATTACAATCCCCTCATCATCAATTCTCTGACATGTTGCCATTACACAGATGACCATTGCGATAATTCAGGTCCCCTCTCCCATTCCTAGTCAGAATCAGCATAGCAACCATCTCTGCTCGGGAATCACCATCGATCGATATCTAGGTATTGGTGTGGATCAATTTTGGCAGACGAGTGTCAATTGACAAAGAAATGTTTGCATCGATCGATACTTGTCTCTTCTCCGTGCAGATGCTACGTTCGATGGCTACTGGGTTTAAGAAAATTAGGTCTTTTTGCTTCTGGTATTGCAGGGCATCCACTTGAAAGACCAAAAAAAAGAATTTTGTAAGTAAACTAAAAAGATAAGGAAACCTAGACAAAACTTGCAAAACAAATCTAATGACAATCCTTTTCCCCCGAAAAAGGCGACAAAATTGATGTGTGCTCAAATTTCCATAGAACTACTCATTACTCTCTCAAATAATAGGTTTAGCTGTAGTACTTGGGTAACTAAACCACAGAAGTAAAATGGCACACAATCGATTTGATAATCAACTTCGTTAAGCTAGACCAATTATTAAGACTTTAAAATAAGTAAATAATGAAATTGTTGGTTTGTAAAAAAACTAAGGAAAATAGCTAGATCTACGGTCTTCAGGCAGTGAATTATAATGGATAAAAGCCAAGAGTTTTCAATCACAGAATAAGAATTCAATTAGTAAAGATATTATAATTTATATATATCCTATGTCTAAGCTCAGAGTCAACAACATTTGTGCGCAACACGAAATGACCCTCGATTGTGATATTCAAACGGCATCGATCGATGACTTTCTTAGTCAAGCATTAAATGATCATATTGGTTCACTTAGAATAAGTATTCAATTCTCTCGATTTTCCCTAGTAATTTAAGATCATCATAGATATATTTCAAAGTATTGATCAGGCAATCATAAAATTCACAATATCCTAATATTCATGGTTCTACGTAGCTAATCAAGAACACAAGCAGTAAGTACAAATCTGATGATATATCTAATTATCACCCTTGCAATTCTATTGTTTAGCTTGTTCATCAAAACCTTTAATAAACCCTAAATCTAACAAGGTGACTACTCAAACATAGCTAAGCATAACATAATCATAAACATGAAATAATGCAAAAGATAGGGATAGAAAGTGGGGTTCCAATACAAAATCCTAAACTACTATGTTTTTTATGAAAAGTATGAAAGCTTGCAAAAAGTCGTCCTTTGCATAAAACACTAGCGAAGACCATCAACTAGGTAAAACACGTCCTGGGCAATCTTGTAATTGTTGTGACTTGGGCTTCAAGTCGGCTACTATGTGAGTAGGGCTTATGTGCGTCGACCGTCGATCGACACCAAGAATGTGTTGTTGATCGACGCAATACTCTGTCTCGACTCGTAGTTTGCTAAATTTGACCAGCTATACGGTTCCTCTCTCTTTGAGCTCAAAAAGCCTCATAATCTCAACAATGCTTCAAAATGTAGTTGGACCTGAAAAGACTCTAAAACACATCCTAGACATGTTGGGTTCAAAATGGTCACGGCAAAATCGATGCATGAAAGTTTACCACTGAAACGTTGTATCTCTTTTGAGTAATAAATAAAAACAAGAAATCATCACATCCGAACTCCTCATCGTCAATCCCATCTTGTCCCAGTCAACGAATCAAGATGTGCAGTCGAGGGAATAACTGAATGATTTTCAAGTCTAATCTCCCATGGGAGACTAGACGCATCCTACATCTTGTCATGTTCGGCGATCATGGGTTCTCTCACTAAACGGGTTGAAACCCTAAAAGCGCGAATCAAGAGCAAATCCGTGGAATAAGACTTGACTTCAAGACTCCGCAAGGATAGGCCACTAACATGCTGAACACTTAATCTGATCGGAATCCAGATGAAGCAAACCCTGACGTAACTTGGCCGAACGCGGAAAACACTCAACCTCTTGAACTAGAAACATTGGCTGAGGAAGTTGAATGGGTAAACTTGAAACCCAGCGATCAGTCCGACCCTTCGGACGAGGACACCGACGTACATCTAAGGAAGACGAGAAGCCACACTCTCGGGAGAACTCTTCGTTGGATATGCCCATGACTGAAGAAGAAGAAGAAAACATGTTCTGGGTAGAGCAGGAAAAGTTAGCAGAATAGCAGGCTCGAGTCACTCGCAGCAACCACTGCAAACTCGGCAAACTGCAGGGAGTGACCTCAGTGAGATCTGCGACCTCCGCGATTATATATCAAAAATGGTCACAGATATAACAATGGTGAAGTCTCAAATTTACCACGCCACCAGTGCAACACCCGAAATCGACAGACTCCTCAAAGAAGCTCGGAAAACTCTGTTCACTGCTCGTATCAATGGAACAAGCTACCCACAAGCGCATCTGCAGACCTTCCAGATCATGATGAGTAGGGCCAAACTTATGGACAGCATAAAGGACGCCGGCTATTGTCGGCTCTTCGTCGAACATTTTCAGGGAGAAGCAATCGAATGGTTCTTTTGCTTAAAGCGGAACTACATTGGAAGCTTCCGCCAACTCGTTTCGAAATTCCTCAAGCGATACTCAGTGTTCATTAATAAAGAAACCTCCAACGTCGATATTTGGAGCTAGTCCCCAATCAAAGACGAACCTCTCCGCGACTATATGAACCGATTTAAAATCATCATATCTATAGTTAGCGGAATCAGCGATAAGGTCGCTATCGATGCACTCAGAAAGACTCTCAGGTACAAGTCAATATTCAAGAAGTGGATTAACTCTAGAAATGCTGCGTACGATCCAGGATGCTCTTCCTAAAGCAGCGGACTATGTCGTCATCGACCAGGAAATGAAAGTCCTTTCATAGAAACACCAAATAACAAGAACATCCTCAAAAGACGTGGCATCAGAACATAAGCTGAAAAGGAAAGCCTCTCGTAACGACAAGTACGTCTATCACGAGAGGAAGACGTCCAAGGAGCGCACAATTACGCCATCCTCTCCGCGTCAGAACCGTGAAGAACATTGGGAAACACCTTGACCCAAAACTTGACCTACGACGAAACCACATTCTACGAGTTTTACCAAACCATAAGCCATTCCACTATGAACTGAAAAAGTTCTCGGTGCAAGGCTAACAGCAAAACTGCTCGCAGGAGAAATTTTGGAGATAACATGCATATAAAAACTCATCCAAGATACCGACCGTCTGCCAAAAACTGATCAAACTCCTCTAGCGGAAAACAGTCCTCAAGGAAATCAATCGGGCGAGAACGGAAAACATGGAAGAATGGCAGATGACAAAGGCAACGACAATAATCTTCACATGGTAAACATGTGAATTAGAGAATTAGCGAAAGCTTCCAATGGAGTTCTGCCTAAGGTGAGAGAACCATTCAAGTGCGGCTCCTTCAAGATTCTCGACGAAGAGGCAGCATTGGCCGGCGTCTCTTTCACTGTCTCTAAATCTGGCCCTTCCCATCGCGATTTCAAAGGCCTGCAAGTGCGCTTTGGGATCAGTCATACCATTGTACGTTGGCACCTTGATTTTCCATGGTCCGATACTCTGGTGTTAACGATACGAGATGTGAAGTAAGTTTTACGACCTACCTCGAGCAGCTGGTCTATCTCTGGTGCCGAGCTTGTTGCATGGTGAATCTGAGATTTCACCACTTTCATTTCTGCCACCGTTTTCATGAGATCATTCCGGAGATCACGGATCTTGGGACTCGTCGTCAGCGGTTTTCCAAGCCTGTCGGCGTTTGCTGCGTGTTCTCAGAGTCTTTTATGCAGCCAGATTCTCCTGCTTCAAAATATACATGGACATGAAAATGTACATGGACATGAAAAGACTCTAAAACACATTCTAGACATGTGGGGTTCAAAAATGTACAGGGAAAAATTGATGCCTGAAAGTTACCATGGATACGTTATCTCTCTTTCGAGTAAAAAGAAAACAAGAAATCTCAAATCCAAACTCCTCATCACCCAACCCATCTTGTCCCGATCAACGAATCAAGATATGCAATCGATGGAACAACCAAATCATTTCGAAGTCTAATCACCCATGGGATACAAGACGTAATAACAAATTTTAGGGACTATAGGGAGTATTATTTGTCTTGCGACTCTCCACAAGCGTGAAAACATCTAGTCGCCCATGGTCGACTAGACGGTATCTACTTCATCACTCTCTCTTTTGAGTCTTGACTAGGCTGTTTCTTGTTTTGTCTCTCTTGGAGTTTTCCGTTGAATTGATTTTACAGAGTTTCACCAAAAACAGAATGGATGAAAATTCGTCAACAATGGAGAACAAGAGAGTAAAGCAGTAAAATGTTCTGAGTATCGAACTCGCTAGTCTAGCTGTCTAAGTCCTAGGTTGTCCTAAACCTAAAAACAATTTTCTAAAGGTCTAATTTTTGGATCCCCTTTTGCCTCTCGACTTGGCTCTTCTTATATATGCCTTCTAGGTCGGTCGTTTTTCCTTTTCGTCCCCGCTTCGAGTCTATCTCTTTGTGGAAATCTTCCTTATCCTCTCGATCTTCATGATTATCCTAGAAACTTGACTTTTATCTTCTTTTCCATTTATCTTCTACGAAAATACGGAAAACCATCATTGTAGTTTGGGTTCATTCTTGTCTACAATCGTTAGTGGGCTTTTGTCGTGTTCTAGACCTTCTCGGGCTGTTTTAAGAGTTAAACATTTTTTTATGTTTTCTTTCGGAGAAATTAACTTTCAGACGATGCTGGTGCCCATGGCGTTGGTTCCATGAAATCCATGGCGTTGGTTCCATGAGATAGTAAAACCAATCGTATAGTCGAGATCACAATGGTGTTGAGTTAATTGTTACCATTTTATACGAGTGATTCAAAATTTTACAAGAAAACACGTCTTTGCAAATTTTTCGTAAAATTTCAACAGTAACTCTGATCAAGATGACACAAGAGACAGTTTTGTCAAGACTTGAAGGGACGAGCTGTGAGGGCGAGACGAGTGGCGTCGTGGTTGCCTGCTGGCAACGAGGCAGAGAAGGACCCTTGTCTCCTGCTGGCGACAATGTAGGAAAGCAGCCTCGTCGCCTCTGCCTCATCGCCTTCTGGTGATGAGCCTGGTCACCAGCTGACGACGAGGCAGGAAAGGGGCTTTGTCTCCTGCTGGCGACGAGGCAGGAAAGGAGCCCCTTCGTATGCTGGCGACGACCCTAGTGGCATGCTGACGACGAGGCAGGGACGGGAGAGCATGTCCTCAACCTTCTCCGCAATGTTTATAGCTCCGTGTTAATCTTGCTTCTCCGAACCTTATCCCTTAATATTTTCCGAAGTTATTCGGAGCGTCTTTCTTAAAGGATAGGGTAGCAATCTTGGACGTTGATTTCGAGAATACCAATTTTGACCACAACACTTCTGAAATATATCAGTCCTTTGTCCCCCTAGAAAGTTAGAATCTTTCATCATGTGTGAGAAACATCCTTCAGAGCAAAATCGTTGTCTTATCATGTTTTAAACCCATAGAAACGTATGGCGACCTCAATCCATTTTCCACCCACCATTCAACCTTGAGAGTGATATAGATCCAGCAAGACCGAATCCATCTTCGTTCATCATCCATCCACTGATGCTTGTTGAGACTGATACACATCCAGCAAAAAGATCTCATCATCCATCGAACTATTCGTCTTTAGTTTTTATTTCAATACTGCATAAGCATTCATCCCATCCATTGACAATCAATCTATCATATTCATTCTCATCCATCCCTTGGCCATTATTTTTAAATTCCTCAAATTTACATATGTTTCCATTTAAAAAGATCATAAAAACTCATAAAAGCTTATTCTCCTGTTTTTAGGTTCAGTCTCAGTTCTAGATCATCATCCGACCACTCGCCCATACTGTCTAGTTGTCGGATCAGGAACCTCTATAGTCCAGTTCATACCGACTCAACCCGTGCCCGTAACAATATCCACCAAGTCTATGTCTTCCATTTGAATATTGTCTTCTTAGACTTTATTTTTTCTTTTATCATAGTCGTTCACTACTTGATCTTATAATACATACCTTTGTCTCATCTAGACTTGGTCTTAACATTTTGACCTTGCCCCTTTCTGCATGCAGTCTGGTTCCCAGAATCCTAGTCAAGCCTGACCAGATCATACATCATAGTCAAACGACTATATCCATCCCACTCCATAATCCGCTTTCTGTATGCTCGAGTCTTAGTGGATTCATTTCATCCCGAAGCCACTCAATGTATCAGTCAAGTCTTAGTGAACTTATTACAATCTTTGGGCTTCTCGTCCTACCATGAGTCATAACCGATTGTTCTGATGCTTTTTTACTTCATGGACTTATTACTTTGTGATTCAACCCCCCCCCCCCCCCCCCCCCCCCGAACTTGATTATTCTTTTCCCAACCACAGCCTCTTCCTGCTTGGTCATATTGCAATCTTAGTCACTACCGGACTAAACCGTCTTATACTTGACTTTTTTCCATCACCGTACTTTGTCATATCTGACCTTAGTGATTCACCAGACTACATTATTTCAGTTAGATTCAAGTCCTCTCATTGATTTGATCATATTATCCCGATCCTGGTCCACTCTTGGACCAGATCGTATTGCGGTCCTGGTCCCCTCCTGGACTCAACCGTCTAAACCCGACCTTGGTCCCCTCTTGGACTTGGTCGTAATGCACTACTCATCCCATACTGGTCTTGATTATCTTTAAACCAACCATAGTCTCTTCCTAGACTTGGTTATACTGCGACCCTGGTCCCTTCTCAGACGTGGTAGTCTTATCTAGACCCTGGTCCATTACCGGACTCGGTCATACTGCAATTCTGATCCCTTCCGAGCAAATCGTTTTTTCCCCGACTATGGTCCATTACAGAACTCAATCGTCATTTCCCGATCTTGTCAATCCTGACTAGATCTCATTTGGACTCGTTCGTGTAAGCCAACCTGTTCCACCCTTTGGTCACTCGCCAAATTGCTCGAGCACCAAATGATCTATACGGATCCCTAAGAGTAATGCATATCCTGGTCAAGTCATGATATGAATATGCTGATCCCTAAGCCATTCAGCCTTAGCCAATTTACCTTGTCCCCAGGCCGCCCAACCATTTGCATACCTTAGACTCATTTACAACTTATTGTTGCCAGCTTGCAGTCCCATCTTCATGGATACTATTGAGTTCATCACCATACCATAGAGAAGGTATATCCCATTCCATCATATATAGTGTTGTCGATCACCTTGATAGCTCTACATCCATTAGATACCTAGATGAGTAAGATCTCGGTTAATGATCACAAGATTGGAGAATATCCCATACAATTTTCCATGGTGTCACACTGTAACGAATGTCCAATACCGTTAACAAGAGGATTTATTTATACCTCAACCCCCATCATACTAAGACACCTAACATCATGTTCTTCCTTAATAGGGACAAAACATCACAAGTTTCTTCTATATTTCTATAGGTATATTTCTCCTTGTAATTAATACATTAAATCTTACTTGATCTAAGGAGTCTTACCTTGACCTCCACCAAGTCCTTGTTCAAACAATCACAAGGCTACTCGTGAACTAATCAAGTAACACCTTCCTATCTTAGATTGAACATATTCTATGTTGACTTAAACTGACCGGCCACCAAGGAACAACACTTATCAATACTAGAGTGCTTGTTTTTCCCAACCGCAGCCACTCTCCAATCCATTTACTTCCCTTGGCCTGGTCGTTCAAATGACATAAGTCTTATGTTGCTTCCGTCCTTCCAAAACCATGCATCCTTTCTTATTAACTAGATTGACTAACCTTCTTGTTCTAAGATTCTTGCCCTTGGGATTTAAAATCTTGGCTAAGTGATATGTACTCAAATTACCCTAGTGCTACTGATTTCTCTCTCAAATGAGAGGTTAAGCTGTATTACTTAGGGATCAAATCCACAGAGACTCTAAGATTACACAATAGATTTTTTGTTTTTGTTATAAAGCTAGACAAAGATTAATAAGCAATAAAGTGATTGCAAGATTGGTTCGTAAGTTTTATCAAAAGGGGAATAAATTAGACTTAAGGGAATTCTTAGGTAGGATGAGGACGTAACTAAGTAATTTACCAGGGGTATATTTAAATATAGTTCTGAACTCAAACTCAGGTTAAGCGATTGTTAATCATTATGGGAGCGTCGATCGATGGTCACGATGTACCGTCGATCAATGCTACATCTAACACATTCAGCGATAAGGTTTAAAAAGTTTTCTAACCTATTAGATCAACTCTTTTATGCATCTAGTAGTTTAGATCATCTCAAATTTGGTTCAGGTAATTGACCAAGCCTTCACTTGCGCCAATCAACCCTAAGATCTAGGTTTAAGGTGATCAGTCTTAATCTTAGGAATAAGAATAATCTAGATGAATAACTAGTTAAATATCTCTAATATCAATATAGCATTACCCAATCATAGACTACCTTTGAAGAACCCAAAATCTAACAACCGAATTACTCAGACATGATAATACATAATTAAAATATGAATAAATTACATATAAGATATAGAGTAAAGAAACATGGAGTTTAAGATCTTCTCTGTAAATGATTGCTATATCTCTCTCTCAAATCCTAGCGCTCTCTCTCTCTCTCTCTCTCTCTCTCTCTCTATGGACTAACAATGGTGTTCTTGTTGTATAAGAGGTGTCTAAAGACTTAGCGTTACAAAATAAATGAAAATCCTAAAAATAGTGGAAAAAGCGGCCAGATATTTGTCTTGCAAATATTGGAACTTCTGGGTAAAATTTGTAATTTCTTAAAATCATCAAAAAAATCATCAAAAAAATCTAGGCGACTGCGTTTTCGATCGACGGCCAAGAGTCAGCATCGATCGATGGTAAATGATAAAACAGTCTCCGACTTCAGGTTTTCAGGAGAGCTTCTTCAAAGCTCCAAAATTATCCAAAAGCTCCAAGTTCATCCATTAAGTACCTATACTTATAAAGACAAAAACAACTCTAAATGCATATAAAAGACTCTAAAAACACACAGACACACACACACACACACACACACACACACACATATATATATATATATATATATATATATATATATATATATATATATATATATATATATCAAGGGTAAAAACATGTAAAATCCATGACATATTAACTCCCCCAAACTTATCATTGCTTCTCCTCAAGCGAAGCAAATCCATTATACCAACAACTTAGGAAATACTAGCTTGACTCACCCCTCTACTAACCTCATTTCTTGCATTATATAAAAGTGCAGGTTTTACCTTGGGAGTATCATCAGAGGACACATGGACTCTTACCCATGCAAGCATCTGAACACACAGACAGTCTTCGCTAATCCTTTTCTTCCCTCTGCATCTTTCAGGATATCATCTCAATCTTTTATTTTTATAGATACCGAAGAGAGAGAGAGAAAAGGGAATCAGAAGCACACAGACTTTTACCTTCCAGACTTGCAAGAGTAATCCGATCCACAGTATACCAAAGCCCAAAGAAAGCAAATAAGTCAAATTAGGTTGGAGGTTAGCTTTGGTTCCTTCAAACTTTCTAAGCAAGTGTGATATAGTGGCAGGATAATCGAGTTTGGTGTCTCTAGTACTCTCCGCAATCAACAAATCTAGAATGGTGCTATACAATGGTTAGATAATAAGTAAATATTTAAATCTAATCATAAACCCTTTATTGACTCAATAAAATTTTAGTATAAAACAATGTAAAATTAAGAAAATATCAAAATAAAATTCAATGTTAGTAACTCCCTCCCCCAGACTTAAACAACACTGTCCCTAGTGTTAGTTAGTTTAATTTTGGTGGAATAAATAAATTGGAATTAAAATAGTCTAGAACTCGTACCTCTCTGTCGAGACCGTCGATCGACGTTAGTCTGTAGCCGTTGATCGATGCTGGTTCGACAGAACAATATTTCTCTCAGTTTCAACGTGTCAGGTGGCCTAATTTCCAGATTCTGATAATTTCTCTTACTTGTTAGCAATGTTAGACACTCAAACACATTTCAAAATATCAAAACAGCATGATAAAAATAAGTTTTAGATCCAAACAGAGCAAATGAAATAAAATAGTTACGTGCGTAAGTATGAAAAGCAAATAAAAAGGAGGAGCATAACATAAGATTACTCCTCGTCGGTCGTGTCAAGGTTTCGCTTGCGGGATGATCCTGGAGCTGCTGGTGGTGATCTCGCGCAGGTGTGTGGACAGATGAAACACTGACACCTCGACATCGCCTCTACTCTGGCCCAAATGGCATGAAGTGCACCAACCACAACTCTCTGGAAGTCACCATGGTCGTGGATGTGGATTTTTGGGATCTATGGGAATTCTGGTAGGGGGCGGCAGTTGGTGATGCTGGCTCCTCTGCGTGCTCAGCTGCTGTGGCTGTGGGTGTGGGAGGTGCGTTGCATAGGAACAACGGGTCCTGACGGATGTCAAGGCAAGTGGCATCGTCCGCGAAGTCTTTCAACGTGCACTCGGGCAGCTCTATCAAATGAGGACCTGCATCATCAGTGAATGAACAAAAGCGTCCCTCCTTCAGCCATCCCGCACTCGTCAGATATGCCTCGTCCATGTAAGCTACTTCATTGACCATCAAAGCTCCCTCATGACTGATCCCAAGGCGTCTAAGATGGGTGTCATAAGACTCCCAACTGTCTCCTTTTTCGTGCCAGTTCCCTTGAATGGCTTGCTCTTGAGTGAGACCGGGTGGTCTAAGAAACTGCTCCGAAGTTCACCAACTGATCCTCAGCTGGTGGATGGCCACGCTTTTTGTCAATCTCAACCAAGTCTCTGACCGACTGGTACAGAAGTGTAAGCTCCTTAACCCTCAGCTTGTTCGGCACCATCTTGCACAACATAGTTTCACAAGAACCTTGAGGAAGTATCACAAGTTAGGATAGGGAATGTCGGTATGGGTAACAGAACTCGAGTCAAAAGGTCTTCTGACTATTAGTCCCCAAAAGGAAGTGTGGACAGGAAAGGCAGGAACGAAGCAGCCAAGGCTATCAACGTTTTGGAACCCGTATATCTCATAAATCTCATGAATTGGGATCCTATATATGATGCCTCTGATGAAGAAGGTCAGTGTAGCCTCGTTTGACCTCTTCACACTCTCGCTCTTGTAGGTCACCTGAACCATGGCCATGAACTGTTTGACCAAATTAGGGTAGAGAGCATATGGCTTAGTGGCCATGTGTCTGATCCCCAGCTCTCTCATCATGTCCCTCAAATCAGCTCGGAGCCCCAACTTCCTCAGAACGTCGCTGTCGACGAACCTTGTTAGGTCAATGGTAACGCCTTTCCAGGCGTTGTAGTGTAGACTGTCGAAGTCATCCCAGTCATCAGATACTGGTCTCTGACTGCACTCTCTCGATGCTACAGAAAGTGGAGAATCAGGATAATATTCTACGTTCCTTATCAAATCCTCCTCTCCTTTTGGCCAAGGGGGGGGGGGGGGGGGGATGGGGGTCCTGATATTGCACTGGAGCTCCTAACGTCGTAACTTGCCTTGGTTCTCCTATAGTCCATCTACAACTATAAAAAAAGACAATAATCAGTAATTATCTAAGAATTGGGACGATCGTCGATCGATGGTCAGTCGCAAAATCACCAAAGTCACTAACTCAAATCGAACAAAAATATTGCAAACTACAATCACGAGTAGTTGATAACCCATAATCTAGTAATTCATCACCCTAAACCGTTCTAAATTTCAAGCCAAACCCTAAAAGATTTTGATTTTTATTACAAAACCTACAAGCTACCTACATTGAGAGATTTCGAGAACATACCTTGATGATCGTTTAATTAAGTGAACTAAACATATATAGGGTGGAAATTTGAGTAGGTTGGGCTCAAGAAAGAGCAAAATTGGCCTAAAATAAAGAGAGAAATCAGAGTTTGAAATCGCACTCGTTTTGGCGGTTATGAAAAGGGTTTGTGTCAATCTTATAAGGGCTCGACACTCCAGCATTAATAAACAATTCCTATAATGCGTCGATCGATGGTGTAAATCGTGTCCACTTTTTCACTTTGAAAACCATACAAAAATATTATAATTATTTATTTGTTTTTTAATTTAGATATTTACAAGTGGGTTGCCTCTCACTCTGCCCTTGTTTAAGGTAATTAGCTTGACAGAACATTATATCAATTGTTGGGGTCAAAATCTGTTACGATGGAATCAACGCCTGAAACTTCCCGAAAAATGTCCTCTTTAGAAAAGAGGAGATAATATTTTAAAGAAAAGAAGAGTGGGAAAAACAATGTCAAGTTTCGTATGAATTTCAAAAAGGATTCATACGGCAATTCCTCGAGAAAGGTTGCTTTAGACCTCGGAAAAACGGATCCGAGCATCGAAACAAAGAAACGACTATAAGGCTCGACCAACCAACTCGCCCGTTCGGCGAGTTGGACCAAGCAAGATGGTCAATTCGCCGAATGGGCGAGTATGACCCAGCAAACCGGCCAACTCACCCGTTTGATGATTTGGATCAACGAATCCATTTTCATCTTGTCCTTGTATCCTCCTCTTCGAGATCGGGTAGGGCTTGATCTGGTTTCATCTCGATCGGAGATACCATTTGAACTTTACGATTTAAAAATCATAAGAATTTGTTTTCTCGTATGAGGTTCGAATTAGTCGTGTAAAACTGAAACGGTTAACTAAACACCTAAAGCTGCCTCCATTATATGGGGAATTTGAACTTCCTTCGGGATCAACGTCGTTTTGGAAGCGCTCTTTCGATAAATCGTAAAAACGCTTAAGTCAAAAATGGCCCGAGAAGGTCTAAAATGCGCGTAAAGGCCCACTCACGAGTTTATATGAAATCAAGCCCAATCCCTATGACAGTCTGTCTTTTATATTGCAGGAAAAGATAAATGTCAAGTTCAGAAGATAAATGTGAAGTTTTCGAAGATAAACACGAAGATCGAAGGAAAATGGAATATTCCTACAAAGCGATAAACTTGATCGAGGGCAGAAAGGGAAAGAGCATACCGCCTCTAAGAGGAGTATATAAGGACGTCAAGGTTGAAGATGCAGGAGACACGCAATTCTTTACTCATAACAAATACAACACTTAGGGCAATTTTGGCATATTTCCGTTTTTTCTGTTATCGAGCTGCCATCCAACTAGGTTAATCAGGTCTTACAAGGTTAGAATTAGAAACTTGCCGACGGCTTGTAACGCTCAAATGATAGAGTCCGAATAAGATTTTCCTTACTCTCTTTTCGTTTTGCTTATTCATAATAATTACGTTTATTCTCATTGTTTGATTGCTTGGCATGTAGTTTAGCAGTTATCCGGGACCTCTGGGAAAGTTAGCTTTACTTAGCTTTCCTATTTTCATCGGAAAATCGACAGTGCGAATTTCGGTTCCCACAGTTTGGCGCTAGAAGGAGGGGGGGGGGAGTACAGATCAATTTAACTCTCAGCCACCATCGCTCAATCAAACATGTCAGCTCACGATCTCAACAACCGACAAAATCACGACGAAAATGTTGAAAATACTCCAGCAATGAACGTCACTGCAGAACGCCAACGCAAACACTGCCGCGTTCGAGGAGGTTAAGAAGATGTTCTCGACTTTTGAAAACAAGTGGGCAGAACAAGAGAAGGTCATGAGTTATCTTGCTAGGCAGGTTGAAACCCTGACAGCAAAAACCAGGGCCGTTCTTTCGCGTGGAGCAACCAGAATCCACGGGAGAAGACTCGATTTCACAACTCCCTTGGACCGATCTGGGAACACACGGGGAAAACTGTCTGGACAATATCCCGATGAAACCACTCCTGCGCCAGCACAGAAAAATCCAGTGGATTCCCCCCCCCCCCCATTGAGGAAGAAAAGAAAAAGGTGAAATCGAGCCCGTCGAGGTGGATTCCAGCTGTCAGTCTGAACCCCACGGACGAAGAAGCGGATGTGCATCCACGCCGTACAAGGAGCCGCATGGCTCCTAAAGAATCCCAGTTCGAAAATCCTATGACCGCGAAGAAGAAGCCATCTTCTGGGACGAACAGGAAGAACTGCTGAGTAGCAAACTAGGAACACTCGCGACAATCACCGACAAGATCTGAAATCCGCCAGCAGAGATTCCGAGATCCGCAATCTCCGCGGTAGTCTCAGGAAAACGTTAGCAAAGGTTAGAGCGGTAAAATCACAAATCCATCACTCTACTAGCGCCGCACCAGAGATCAATCAGCTACTTGAAGAGTCTCGGAAAAACGCCCTTTACAACTCACATCACCAAAACTCGAGTTTCGGATCCCGGAAAGATCAAGATGACGCCTTACAACGGCAAAACTGACCCACAGGCACACTTGCAGGCTTGATCGTGATGGGAAGACCCAAGTTCAGAGAAAGCGAAAGATATGGCGACAAATATCGCCTCTTCGTCGAAAATCTCCGAGGGGCAACGCTCGAATGGTTCTCTCGCCTAAGGCGAAATTCAATCGGAAGCTTACGCCAGCTCGCTTTGCAGTTTGTCAAGCAGTACTCTTTGTTCAAAGATCGAGAAACCTCCAACGTCAACCTCGACCTCTGGAGCTTATCCCATACAGAGGACGAATCTCTCAGCGACTTCATCAAACGGTTCAAAACCGTTATGGCAAAATTCAGCGGAATTAGCAACAATGTGGCCATAGACGCGCTCCGAAAGACGCTATGGTACAAGTCAAAGTTCATGAAGCGGATAACTCTGGAAAAACCGCGTATAATCCAGGATGCGCTCCACAAGGCCACAGACTACATAATCATCGAAGAGGAGACGAAGGTCTTATCGCGAAATCATAAAACGACCAAGACGTCTTCAAAGGATCCAGGGTCGGATCAGAAATCGAAAAGGAAAACCCTCGTAACTACAAGAACGTCCATCGCGAGGAAGAAGAAACCCAGGGAGCCCATAGGTATGCCATCAACTCCGGATCAGAGCTAGGCCAGACAACGGGAAAAAACATGGACCCAGAATCCGAGCTACAACGAGATTGTCTTCTGCGACTTCCATCAAGCCCGCGGCCACTCAACCATCAACTGCAAAGTTCTTGGGCCATACTGACCGCAAAAATGATCGCTGGAGAACTTTCCAAAGTTTCCAGTGTGAAAGACCTTGTCCGCGATTTGGACTGCCCTCAAAAAAATGATAAGGCTACTCAAATAGAGAGACCCTTCCCGGGGAAACCAATCAGGAGAAAAGCGTGGAAGAAGGCAAGATAAGAAGGGTAACGACTATAACTGCTAAAGAGTTAACATGATCATCAGGGGATCGCAGGACTGCGGTGACACCGTCTCAGCCATCAAGGCTTATCATTGAAAGGCTGATAAAAGCGCAAACTCTCCCAACTGGTCTGAACCTCGGGACGTCCCAAAAGGAGCAATCACTTTCAAAGAAGAAGAAGCCGACGGGATCGATCAGCCCCACTGCGACCCAAACGTCATCAGTCTCATGATAAGAGATCTCGAGGTCGCCAGAGATCTCATCGACACACACAGCATGGTCAACGTCATCTTCCTAGATACTCTCAGAAGGATGAACGTTGAGCTAGGACAAGTAGTACCATCTCCCAAGCTGTTGACCGATTTCTCAGGCATGACGTTAATGACCCTCAGATAAATCAAACTACCTGTCTTGGCGAAAGAAATCCCCAAGATCGTTGAATTTGTGGTCGTCGACCACCCGGCCATCTACAATGTCATTATGGGCACGCCCTGGTTAAGCGCCATGAAGGTAGTCCCGTTGAATTATCACATGGGCATCAAATTCCCAACTCACAACAGAATGGCCGCGATTTGGAGATGCCAGAAATAGTCGAGTCGTTGCTTCCTGGCCGAACATAAGCTGAGGAAAATCGCAACAATCATAATGGTGAAGCCCAAACAAAAGAAGCTAACTCAGTCACTGACCAAAAACGCTTCAGAAAAAAGATGATCCAGAATCGACATCTCAAGCAACGGCCAAAGAACAACAAGTTCCAAAACCCAACGCTTTGATCCAACCGGAGAAGCCAAGCCTGGCAGAAGACATCGATCCTACGACTAACACGATCGACGCAAACACAACAGCTGAGTAAACACACTCACACAAAAACAGAACTACGAGATGGCTTGATCCCCGAAAGGGGTACATAGGCAGCTCGCCAAAAGACGAGTTCAGCTATCCCCTTCTCCAAAAAAGGGGTGGGGAGTGGGTAAATATACGAATGGGTGAGTTGGACCAAGAAAGATGGTCAACTTGCCGAATGGGCGAGTTGGATCAACCAATCCTTTTCATCTTGTCCTCGTAGTCTCCTCTTCGAGATCGGGTAAGGCTTGTGATGTAGGCTATTTATTACTAGTTTTAGGCCATGTTATAGGCTCTATTTGGGGTCTATTACGTGTGTCTAGGCTATATTTTGAGGTATTTACAGGTCCAGGTGTCTTTTGGAGATATATGGAGATACTTGGAGTTTCTGGAGCATTTAGAAGAGAATAATTCGTAGCTGATCATTGAGAGAGTCGAAGTACAAGATATTCGTCGATCGACGACACCACCTTCTCATCGACCGATGGTACAAGACCAAGATCGAGCGATGCTGATCACATGACATCGATTAATGACAAATTCGCAGACAGCCGATCCCAAGCCCAAGTTTGAGACAAGGCATAAGATTACAAGATTACCCTTGAACGAGTTTTGACCTAGATTTTATGGTTTTATATTAATACTTTATGTATTAGACCAGAAGTGTGTGTGTGTGTGTGTGTGTGTGTGCGTGAGCAGAAAGGTGTGCGTGAGCAGAAAGGTGTGCGTGTGCGCAAGGGTGCACAAGCATTCTATTTTAGGGTTTTTAGGGAGAAAACTCATAACTCCTTAGGTAGACTTGTATTGGAACCCCATTATTCTATATATGCATTATATTCATATTATTATTCTTATTCTAATTATGTTTGAGTAGTTATCAACTAGATTTAGGCTTGAAGGATAACAATAATGGATTATCCCAAATGTAGGATTTCTAGGTTAAAGTTAATATTCATCAATTGAGTTGTGTGTAATGCTTGCATTCTAGAGTAGCTAACTAGGATCTCGAAAGTTGGACATGGACGACTACGAGAGTAGGTTATGTGTCAGAATAGACTCTATTGAACTAGGTTGTTAGGCACATGCCAGAGCTGGTCTAATTAGCTTGGTGAACATATCAAATCTCGTTCACACTTCCTTATGATTTCACTGTCGATCGACTTTAGGCCTTAGCCGTCGATCGATGGTCTTTCATTTTGCTCGCATACGAGAGTTGGAGTAATAGGGGTCAGAATAGTTAATATTTGAGTTCTAGAATATTTACATTTTCATGCATCCTATTCCCTATAATATATTAGGCTTGAAACACTAAATCTAGAACATTTACATTTGCATCTAGTTAGTTTAATAGCATATTTTCATATTCACGTTATTAGCATATTTCTATATTTACGTTATTAGCATATTTTCATATTGCATCTACACCTGCTAATAAGAAATATTTCCGTGAATCGATGAAATACTACTGATATATATATATATATATATATATATCTAGCTTAGTCTTAAGAAATAAGAAATCTATTGTGTGCCATTGCTCTCTGTGGATTCGGTCCCTAAGTACTACACCTAATCTCTCTTGGCAAGAGTACTGTTTTGTGTGTTAGGATTACGGGTTCATTTGACAGTTAATTTCTTAGGATATTAATACCCTGATCGAACAATAAACACACCGTGTCAAATTTGGCGTCATTGCCGGGGAGCATTGATCGCCATTAGATTTAATTTCTAGGATTTAGTCTAGGTTTGTTTTGATTTTCAAGTTGCTAATTTTTCTTTTCTTTGTTTCTCAGGTACATGCAACAGAATACCAAGAGCAATAAAGGACAAGAACTACACTTCTCAGACCCACATAAACTCGAATGTACAATCCGCAAAGAAAGACGACAAGCATCGATCAAACGTATATACTAAAGGTCGACCAACACCTCTTCACGGATAGCACCGACCGACATATGAACTCGAGCATCGACTGACGTCGACTACACAGCATAGATCGACGAACACTTACCCGCATCGATCGACAACAGCAGACGAGTTCAGATGGTTGCGCCTACTGTACTTGTTCAGAACGAGAATGGAGACTTGCGTGGTCTCAACGGTCACCTGCGTAATGCAGCATGTCAAAAGATAGACGATCAGGGAGCAGTAATACCTGATACATAAGCAGAAGCAGATGCTGCAATAGCTCAACCTGAAGCTAATGTCCAAGCTGCTCAGAGAACACTGGATGACTACAACCGTCCAGACCAGTTCTACACCAACAGATTCGCCATTCGTCCTACAGCTTTTCAGAGAAACGATTTTGAAATCAAGCCCGCTTTCTTCGGACTTGTATCGCAGACACCTTATCATGGATTGCGAGATAAGCATCCTATGGATTATCTGGAGCGAGTTGAGGATATAGTGACTGCTATTAAAGCCAATGGAGTCCCTGAGGACTATCTCTTTTGTAAGCTCTTCAAGTACTCACTTTCTGGAGAAGCTTCACATTGGCTTAAGCAGCTACCACCAGGATCCCTGACATCTTGGACTGACATTAAGAACGCTTTCTTGCGTAACTTCTTTGATGACGCGAGAGCAGAAGACTTGAGAAGCAAGATTGCTACTTTTTTACAAGATCCTTCAGAGTCTTTCAGAAACTCATGGATCAGATTCAAGTCATACCAAAGAGACTGTCCACATCATGGGTTTAATGAAATGCAGCTTCTTAGAAATTTCTTCAGAGCTATTGGAATGTAGTATCAGATGGCTTTGGACACGGCTAGTGATGGGAATTTCAGCACCATGAGCCTTGAAGAAGCTACTAGATTGATTGAGAATCTGGCATCAAGTAGCAGTACCAAGAACACAAACTTTGACAGGAGGAAATCATCCCCAACTATGAGCAAGGAGCAGACTGAAGAAGTCAGGGCGAAACTGGACAGTGTTCAAAAATTTCTCAAGAAGCTAGTTACTTTTGCAGAAGTAGAAGCGATAGAGGCTGGAGAAGTTGATATTGAAGAAGAAGATGTGAACTACATCGAAGGTAATGGTTTCCAAAAGCAAGGGAATCCAGGTTTCAACATGAACTCCTATGGGAATGGTAAAAGGAGTAACTTTAATCAGAACCCACAGCGAAGGCCCTTCAATAACAACATGACTTATAGATCTTCCTACTACCAGATTCCTCCTCCAGAAGCTCAGGAAAGCAAAATTGAAATAATGGTTGACAGAGTTTTAGAAGGACATAAAAAGTTGACAGTGGATTTCAATGGAAAGATAGATGGTCTGTACCTCAACCTCAATACCAAATTCCAAAACCTCAGAACCCATGTGAAGAAACTGGAGAATCAAGTGATGCAAACAAGTGAAACCATTAGGAGACATGAGAGCTTGATCAAGGAGAAAATGAGGGTTGGACAAAAGCACCACGTCAATGCATTGATTGATGATGATTTCTGGTACGAAGTAAAGAGGGAGAAGCCCAAGGACAGCGATTTGCATGTGGAAAATTCCATGTCACTCGGCACTTCTCATCCGCATCGATCGACACCAAGCAAGGAGCATCAATCGACGGTGAAGCTTATTGAATCAGTGGCCTCGTGTGAATCGACTAATATCGATCGACATAGAACTCATAACAATGATCGACGCTACGACCTACGCATTGATCAACATTCCGACTGCCCAACCTCAATGCAAGTTGGATTGTGAGCATCCAACTTTGACCGTCTCAGAACAGAATACAAACACGTCTGAAGCTACGGATCGCTATAGAGAAGATGAGGGACACTCAAAGAGGAGGCAAAAGATCCATAAACACCAACGCAGAGAAGCCAATGAAAAGGATATGGATAGCTTTGCTAAAAGTGTTTTTAGAATTCTCCTAGATATTTCTTTTGATGAAGCTTATTATACTCATAGATTATGGATGTTTTTCAGGGAAACAAGGGAAACTGATGATGATATAGAGGTAATGTTCAATCATCTCAGAGAAAAGATGAAGCATAGAACTTGCCTGAAAAAGAAAAGTGATCCTAGAAAATTCGCAATCCCATGCTTCATCAAAGGCCACGAATATCCCAATGCCCTCTGTGATACTGGATCATCAGTGAGGATCATGCCAAAATCTATGGCAGAAGAGCTGAACCTATGAGTGGAACCCTCCAACGATTCATTCACATTTGTAGATTGCTCAAGAGTAAACTCAGGAGGGATGGTAAAAGATGTCACAGTTCAGATCAACAACACCTTAGTCCTAGTAGACTTCAATGTGATGGAAATCAGGATGAACTGGAACTCTTCGCTACTACTCGGTAGAGCATTCATGGCCACTATGGGAGCTATCTGCGATATGAAGCTAAACAGGTTGTATATATCTCTAATTGATTAGTATATTTTTATGAACCTGTCAAGAATAAGAGCAAGGCTACTCTGATTGAATTATGTAATGATGCAGAGCTTGTGGCCACATGCTTCTGCGATTATGAGTCCCATGAGGAATCGGAAGAGGCACCATCGATTGACACCCGACCCACACCATCGATCGATAATCTTGCCATACAACAATCGATCGACATCCACACATCATTATCGATCGATACCCACCATTCAACAACTACCACACAGATGTCGACTACAACACAGCCAACCTCGAATACGGCAAAGATTCCAGAGATGAAGAAATAATTGAATACCGAGGGATTTCTATGGATGAGGCTGGTGTTTTTCATATTTCCAATGAACTCTGGAACTCGACATTGATCGATGGTAACCATCCACCATCGATCGATACTGGCTGTAACTTAAAGACCGAACTAGATTCAGAGGCAAAATGCGAAAGGGAGTATGGTTATCTACGACCAGATGAGTTCGGCATTATGAGAGATCCAGATGGTCACGCACGAGCTATAGATGGCAGAATTCTACATGTCACGAAAGAAGATGTGGCGGATATACTTGCGATGGCTAATGGAGCTGGAAATCTTTTTGGCCAACAGCTGGATTCTCAAGCATCGATCGACGATCGCC
The DNA here is from genome assembly GCA_905132885.1 of Moricandia moricandioides. Classification (NCBI taxonomy): domain Eukaryota; kingdom Viridiplantae; phylum Streptophyta; class Magnoliopsida; order Brassicales; family Brassicaceae; genus Moricandia; species Moricandia moricandioides. The sequence goes on from CAJHQQ010002730.1 coordinate 49,610, forward strand.
ATTGACATCTATCGACACCCACCAAGCATACCAAGGATACGGTGAAATTTATAAAGAATACGATTCAGATTACAAGAAGGAATAGATGATTGAGTCCCACAGCCTACCACTAGAAGAAGCTTGATGGGTAATGAATGCGAAAGGAAATAATAAAGATAATAAAGCATTGATCGACGGCATATCTTGGCCATCGAACGATTTCAAACGCAACCAAGAACCAGAGACAGGCACAAAAGATGCAAAATTTGGTTATCTCAGACCAGATGAGTTTGAAATTTTCAGAGACCAAGAAGGACATGCCCGAGATCTTTATGGCAAGATTCTAAACATACCAAAGGAGGATGTGGCAGATGCCATTGTTATGGCTATTGGATCAGGAGCTCTATTTTCACAACAGCCATCGGTCGACGCTCGCCCACATGCATCGATCGATAGAGAGAAACAAAATAATGTGCTGATCCACAGTGATCTATGCACCCCAAAACATCAAAAATCGTTCGACGCCAGAAGACATGCATCGATCGACACCATTCCAGGGGTGAACCAGTTTTGTACCTCTGATTATTTTAGTTCGGGAAGTCCACAATGTACCGATTGGATTAGCCCACTACTGATAGACGGTACCGTAGAGTTTGGACAGAGAGCTTATGATGCTAATGGCAGAAGAATTTTCCATTGGGAAAAGAAAGATGAGTATATCATCTACAGAGATGAGAACGGCAATTCACGAGCTACAGATAGAAGACTTGTGAATGTGCAAGAAGAAGATATCAGGGCAATTCTAGAAAGAGCTACTATATTTGAGCTGAGCTATATGTTTACCAGAACATGCAGAAAAGATCAGTATGTCCATGACATGCAAGAAAAATATAGCACAGAAGAGGTTGACGATATCGTGCATGAGATCTACAAAGCTCAAGAAATGTCACTGGATGATTTCTACAAGAGGCTTGATGATGTCTACTATCCTATAGACAAATGCCTCACCGGTTTGACTACACGCATGGACGAGAAGAAGCAAGATTTGGACACTATTCCAGGAAAACATGCGAGTGGAGCAAATAGAGTGACATCGATCGACGGCAGCATTATGCCATCGATCGATGCTAAGAACGATTGACAAGATTCTGCAGCAGATAAACAATTAGAAGACAGATTCAATGACATTGTAGAGCCTGATGAAGGACGATATTTCTCAGAAATTGGAGGAGAATCTACAAAAGGAGAATGCATTCAGTGGAGGTTGCTAAGGAGATCATGAAAAATGAGAAAGCCAGAAGAGATGAAGCAATGAGAAACTTCGTCAGTACATGGTTCCAGAAGAGCAAAGAAGATGTAGACGCTTGTTTTCTAAATGTTTATCCACGTCCATTCTATTCAGAAAGTTCAAAACGTCGAGCTTAAGACTATAACCAAGCGTTGAGTAAGAGGGAACCCACTGTTTAGTAAGTTTTTATTTAACTTTTACTTATACTAGTATTTATTACGAGTTTTCCTTTGTTTTTACCGACTATTTAAACCACCATCGATCAACACCATAGAGGCACAATTGGTTGACATTGGATTGCAACCATCGATCGACCAAACCCGCCTACCATAGATCGACGCTCTCTTACAGAGAGAGGTATATAGTTTTCTACTTAAGCTATTTACTTATGATTTTATTTTTCTAACCAATCCGGGGCAGATTACACTAGGGACAGTGTAATTTAAGTCTGGGAGAGGTTCGCTCCTGCTATCTATTTGTCTTAGAGTTTTATTTATATATATAAGTTTTTCAAAAAAATTTATTAAGTCAAGAAGGGTACTATGATCAAGATTTATTATTGACTAACTCCACTTTAACAGCATTCTTAGAAAGCTTGTTTGCAGAGATTAATAGAGCTACCAAAGTGGATCATCATGCCACTATATCACACTTGCTTAGAAAGTTTGAAGGAATCGAAGTTGATTTCCAGCACTAATCCTGACATATCTGCTTGCTTTGGGATTTGGTATACACTGGATCAGATTTCTTCTGCAAGTCTGGAAGGTAAAAGTCTGTGTGCTTCTTATTCCCCTCTCTCTCCCCTTCAGATAAAAATGATAGAACCAGATTTGGTGGCGACAACCATTAAAGCTTGATTGATGTGTTTCTAGAAGTGAACAGGATATGGTGGCAAAAACCATTAGGGCTTGATTCATGGAAACCTGTCCAAATATCTCAGTCAATAAAATAAAATATAATGGTACCCTCAACAGAAGGGAGACATTGACTGAGAATAAGTGAGAAGAGAGAGAGGAAAGGAATTAGAGAAGACTACCTATGTGTTCAGATACTTGTAGAGGTAAGAGTCAATATAGCCTTTGATCGATACTCCCAAGGTAAAGTCTGCACTTTTATTTTATGCAAAGAAATGAAATCAATAGAGGGGCAAGTCAAACTAGTATTCGCTAAGTTGTTGGTATAATGGATTTGGTTGCTATACTAGGATAAGGTAGATAAAGTCTCTCTGTGATTGACTTAATAGGAAGTGGTTACAACAAAGTACGGTGACAGTTATACTTCGACATTATGTGACCCTTCGCTTTTCAAAACCTCTTTCACAGGCTTGTTTGCTTGAGGACAAGAAAAAGGTTAAGTCTGAGGGACTTGATATATCTTATTTATTACCCGTTTTAAGCCATGTTGTAGGCTCTATTTGGGGTCTATTATGTGTCTCTTGGCTATGTTTTGAGGTATTTACTGGTCCAGGTGCCTTTTGGAGATATATGAAGATACTTGGAGTTTTTGGAGCATTTAGAAAAGTATAGTCCGTAGCTTATCATTGAGATAGTCGAAGTACAAGATAGTCGTCGATTGACGACACCACCTTGTCATCGATATTGGGGTCAAAATTGGTCACGGCGAAATCAACGGCTTAAGGCCTCGGGAAATGTTTTCTTACGAGGTTTTGGCTCACGAATGTTTTTGAAGAACGATCAAGCCGCAACGAGAAAGTCATCATACGGAAAAGTCCCACACATAACGTATGGGTAACCACATGATGATCCCGAACATAACGTATGGGTCACCATATGGCGACCCACTCTCATAGAACACAGGTCGCCATATGGTGACCTGCACTCAGAAAAAACGGGTTTCTATAAGGCGACCAGCACTCGGGAAGCACGGGTCTCCATATGGCGACCCACACTCTCAAGGAACAGGTCGCCATATGGCGACCGACACTCAAGAAGAACGGGTCGCCATATGGCGACCCACACTCTCAAGGCACAGGTCGCCATATGGCGACCGACACTCGGGAAGAACGGGTCGCCATATGGCAACCCACACTCTCAACGCACGGTCACCATATGGTGACCTGAACTCAGGAAGCACGGGTTTCCATATGGCGACCCACACTCTCAAGGCATGGGACGCCATATTGCGACCGGCACTGAGGAAGCACGGGTCGCCATATGGCAACATACACTCAAGAAGCACGGGTCGCCATATGGCAAACCATACTCTCAAGGCACAGGTCGCCATATGGCGACCGGCACTCAGGAAGCACGAGTCGTCATATGGCGACCCACACTCTCAAGGCACGGGTCGCCATATGGCGACCCACACTCTCAAGGCACGGGTCACCATATGGCGACCCACACTCTCAAGGCAAAGGTCGCCATATGGCGACCTGCATTCAGGAAGCACGGGTCGCCATATGGCGACCTGCATTCAGGAAGCACGTTTCGCCATATGGCGACCCACACTCTTAAGGCATGGGTCGCCATATGGTGACCTGCACTTAGGAAGCACGGGTCGCCATATGGCGACACGCACACACTGAAATCGGGTCAACATATGGCGACCTGCACATGCGAATCATGTGTTGCCATATGGTTACCCGTGCCTTGAGAGTGTGGGTCACCATATGGCAACCCGTGCTTCCTGAGTGCAGGTCACCATATGGTGACCCGTTCCTTGAGAGTGTGGGTGGCCATATGGCGACCTGTTCTTCCCGAGTGTCGGTCGCCATATGGCGACCTGCACTCAGAAAAAACGGGTTTCCATAAGGCGACCAGCACTCGGGAAGCACGGGTCTCCATATGGTGACACACACTCTCAAGGAACAGGTCGCCATATGGTGACCGACACTCAGGAAGCACGGGTCGCCTTATGGCGACCCACAGTCTCAAGGCACAGGTCGCCATATGGCGACCGACACTCAGGAAGAACGGGTCGCCATATGGCGACCCACACTCTCAAGGCACGGGTCACCATATGGTGACCTGCACTCAGGAAGCACAGGTTGCCATATGGCGACCCACACTCTCCAGGCATGGGACGCCATATTGCGACCAACACTCAGGAAGCACGGGTCGCCATATGGCAACCTACACTCAAGAAGCACGGGTCGCCATATGGCGAACCACACTCTCAAGGCACAGGTCGCCATATGGCGACCGACACCCAAGAAGCACGGGTCGCCATATGGCGACCCACACTCTCAAGGCACGGGTCACCATATTGCGACCTGCATTCAGGAAGCACGGTTCGCCATATGTCGACCCACACTCTTAAGGCAAGGGTCACCATATGGCTACCCAGACTGCTTGAGTTCAGGTCGCCATATGGTGACCAAGACTGCTTGAAGTCAGGTCGCCATATGGCGACACGCACACACTGAAATCTGGTCAACATATGGCGACCTGCTCATGCGAATCATGGGCGCCATATGGTGACCTAAACCCACACACTCTGGGTCACCATATGGCGACCTGACTTCACCTAGTCCAGGTCGCCATATGGCGACCTGACGTTGAGCAGTCTGAGTCGCCATATGGAAACCCAACCTCGAGCAATCCGGGTCGCCCTATGGCAACCTGACCTCAAGCAGTCTGGGTCACCATATGGCGACCTGATCTCAAGCAGTCTGGGTAGCCATATGGCGACCTGAGCTCAACAAATCTGGGTCGCCACATGGCGACCTGACCTTTCAAAGACTAGGTTGCCATATGGCGATATCGTCTCTCCAAGTCTGGGTCGCCATATGGAGAGCTGTGTCTGTCCTTTGTATTCCTCTTTGATTCGTGATCAAAATGCTTTTGGTTTTGTCTCAATCAGAGTTATGGTCAAGATTTTACGATTAAAACAAGTTCGAGGTGCCAAACAAACCTCGGGTCGCCATATGGCGCGTGAGACCATACCTATTGGCTTCCCTCTCAAATCTGTATCAAAATGCTCTTTGTTTCGTCTCAATCGAAGTTACCGTTGGAACATTACAATAAAAACCCCAAAGAATCATTTTCCCGGATGAAGTTCATGGTTGACGTATAAACGGCAACGGTTAACTCAACATCACAATTGTCTAAACTAATCGAGAAGTGTGAACTTACTATCTAATGCGACATCGTATCATTAAACTTTCTTTCAAAGAAATCGTAAAAAAATTTAAGTCGAAATATGGCTCAAAGAGGCCTAGAACGCGGCTAAATACCCACTTGCAATTTCATATGAAATTGAGCCCAGCAATGTTATAACGTTGTATCTTTACTCGAAGAAGAAGATAAATCTCACGAAATCGGAAGATAAATTTCAAGTTTCCCGAGATAAAGATGAAGATCGAGATACAAAGGAATATTTCCGCGAAGCGATAAACTCAACATAGGGGCAAAAAAGGAAAGGGGATCTGGCCCAGAAGGCATATATAAGGGGAGCTGAAGCTAAAGGCAAAGGTCCGGATTTTTAGACCTAGAGAAGCTCTGTTAGCTTTTAAGAACTTAGAACTTAGGTGGATAGAAGGAGAGAGTTATGCTCAGACGTTTCTGCATTTTTGTTCGACAATTCCGATCTCCTTAGACTCTACAACTCATTGCACTTAGAAACCCTAAGCTTTATTCTCGACAAGCTCGGTTTCTATGACTGGCACTCGATTACCAATGGAACTTGCTCCGTCATTTTGATCTCTTGGTCCACTCTTTTGATTGAACTACGTTTGGCTTGACCCTCGAAAAGGGTACGTAGGCAGCCTTTCATAAGGTTCAGTCCGAAATCAATCAAAACCTTCTCTCATATCTTTTTCATATTTTGTTATCGAGCTGCGACTCAACTAGGTTTAAGGTTTTGGTTGCTAGAACTTGGCAACTTGTTAACAGCTATTGTGGCCGAAGCTTTGATAATCCTTTGTAATGATCGCAACGCTCTTACACGGATTCAAAATAAGATCTACTTTTTCTATAGATCCATTTTGTTATCTTTTCATACTTTCTGCTTTTATTCGATTTCTTGTCGTTGGCTCTCGCAGAGAATCCGGGACCTCAGGGAAAGTTAGGGTTTCTTGACTTGCCTTAATTTACGGAAATCGACGGTGTGAATTCTGGTTCCCACAGTTTGGTGCTAGAAGGAGGGGGGTACGGATTACTCTAACTCATGGCCGCAAAATGCTTGATCGAAACGATGTCTCGAAATATGAAAGACAATACCGCAGCACAACAACGTTGGTAAAACAAGTCCAGCAGTGTATGTTCCCATTTCCAACGCTTATGGAAACGCCACATTGCTTGAAAAATCGAAAACCTAGTCGCGACTTTTTGCCACAGGCGGAGCACTGAAACTAGCTTACGATTTCTCTCACTAAACATAAAGGGGAACGATAAAATATATCAAACCCTGTAAATTTCATCTCATTACCGAGTTGGAAAAATCTCAGCGTATAAGGTTTCGACCAAAAGACGTTTTTCAAAAAAAAAAATCGAAAAAATAAAACTTGCTCTCCCAGAAATTGCGGAGAAATCCTAGATTACTCACGGAGAAAGGTAGCAATGAAAATCGGGCGCACAAACCCACTGTGGTACTTATTCCGAACAGTTTTCAAAGAAACGAAGTTGATATCTATTGAATCACTCGAAACCTAAAACGGCTGACGAAAACTAAACTAAGCAAAATGAGAGACCGTATCCCTCATTGCTAAAACGTTTTATGAAACCTAAAATTTATTAAAAGTCAAGCTTCAATTCTAAGTGACATATTCAGTGAATTATCGATGATTGTCACTTAAACTTACTTCGGAAAAATTACTCAAAGTCCCCTTGAATCAATACTGCGGAAACGAGAAAATCTCCGAATAAGTTGACTCCCGATAATTAAGCTCATCATAGCCAAAGTTTCAAGGCTAAATCCCAGAAACAAAATTTGGGGAATAGCCACAAAACATGATTTTTCCAAAAAATGTCTCTCCTACACCCAAACTCGAAAACATGCTTGCATAACGACTTTCATAAAACTAAACTCAACAACATTTTACGAAACAACTTTCGTAAACCTAAACTCATGACATTTCGCAGAATCACTTTCGTAAAATTAAAGCCTAACAACATTTTCCGAATCAGCTTTCGTAAAATCAAACGTGACAATATTTTATGGAACATCGTTCGCAAAGTTAAACGAGTTAGCATTAAACGAGTTAGCATTTCATGGAAAAGATTTGAAAACATTTAGGAAACGACCGCACCAGCATACCATCAAAACTCGTGTTGGACTGAACAAGCAGTCCTTGGGATCACCTTTCCGTTATCCTTGAATCCCGATCAAAACGCTTTCGTTTCATCTCAATTGGAGTTTCCGTTGAGATTTTACGATTAAAACAAATTGGATGCACACCGTCCAGCTCGCCCCAATGGAGAGTTGGATTTATTCCCTCCAGCTCGCCTCATGGCGAGTTGGGAAAGCCCTGATGAGCTTCTCCTTTGTGTTCTCTTTCGATTCTCGATTAAAACATTTTTTGTTTCATCTCAATCGGAGTTTCCTTTGAGATTTTACGAACAAAAACAATTAAGACTTGCCCAAACTCCTTGGCTTGCTCCTACTCGCCCTCTTGGGCATCCTACTCGCCCTTACCTCAATCTTTGCGTTCTCCTTCAAATCTCGATTGATAAATCTCTTGTTTCATCTCGATTGGATTTACGTTTGGAACTTTACGATAAAAACCGCAAAGACTTGTTTTCTCGTGTGAATTCAAATAGATCGTATAAAACGGAAATAGCTAACTTAACACCTTATTCGCCTCAACTATACGAGTAATTTGAACCTTTTTATTAAAATTGACATCGTATCTAAGGTACTCTTTTGAAGAAATCGTAAAAACGTTTAAGTCGAAAAACTGCCCTAAAAGGTGTAAAACACGACTAAAAGCCTACTTAAAATTATTTAAGAAATCGTGCCCAGTGATATTTTGACGGTCTATCTTTTATTTATTGGAGGAGATAAAAATCATGTTCGGAAGGTAAATGTCAAGTTTCAAAGAACGAACCAAAAACCGCAAGACAGGTTCGAGCCTAAAACGTGGCTAGGAAGAACTGATATTTTTACTATTCTTATGGGGCGTATAGACACGAGAAGAGGAAGGGGAAATGAGCAGGCAAAACGAAGAAGAGGTGAACCCAAACCTTTGAGAAAACAAAGGTATGTCCAACTTGGAAGTTTTTGAAATCAGACTTGGAATTTTCATAGGAAGGTACTAAGAAAAAAAACGCTTCAGAGATCGCCATAAAACTTTAAGGAACTTAGGATCTAGGAGATAGTCTAGCGAGCTAGGTCATAGGCATTTTCCTGTCTCGATCTATTGTTCTGTGACTGTTTAGGCATATCTTGCCAGACCAATCTAAACTCCCAGAAAACTGAGAAACGATCGCCACACATACTCAGCTTGCTTCCTAAAGAAAGAAAGAACTAGAAACGCGAATGTCGAATTAAAACCGACTCATTCCTAGCAATTTTCTTAAAACCTACATATTCCTAGTCGTCAACCCAAAACTCACCAAGTCACGAACCTAGCGTCATCTTTAAACCGACCTGGATTGTCGATCATCCCAATCTTTGAAAGAAAAAAACATACATAACCCTTCACAATATCGGTTCAGCCGTTTTCTTTCATTAAAAAAGGGAAGAAGTAGGTACGTATACTATACTCGTATAATCCCATACTTCAAAAAAAAAAATTTGTCTCGGCATCAAGTAAACGCTTTCGACAAAGCAAACTCTCGCAGCAGTAGACAGAAAATCATTTAGGCAATGCGATGCCTCATAAGATCGATCATCCCTTACGTTCGTATAACTATACCATTTTATAAGGAATAGCCTACGGGAAAACAAGATCGGTGTCATGAAAAACGAATTTGCAATGCGGAAAAGAGAATGAAGAAAACACATTCCTCGTTCGCAAATATCATAATTAATTTTCGAGAGACATTCTCAATTTACTTCAATAGTATTCACTCCTCATAAAACTTACGCGAAACATCCCTCATATAGCCACACCAAGTTATGCGAAGAAACTTTCAGAAATGAACATAGCAAGTTTTACGGAGAACTGTTTTGGACGATTTATGTATATCGACC
>CAJHQQ010002731.1:0-58956 GCA_905132885.1 Moricandia moricandioides
GGCGCCGCATGATCTTCGCCGTCCTTTCAAGCGACGACCTATCTCCGATCAACAGAAACGCAGAGAGCTTTCCCTTCTCCGTCAATCTCAGCATCGCTCTGACGCACAGCAGCGAGCACGAAACCTCGCCTCTTCCGTCATCTCTCTCCAATCACCATCTTCCCCCGATGTCGACCCGGAAATACTATCCGAACCCATGCCCGATGTCGACACCACCGGACACGAATCGGAAGCGAGTAGCTTCGATATTCGCCAAGCTTCGAGTCTGAGAGGACCTGAGGCTCGCAAGTGGTTCGCGAGCCAGCTTATGTTACCTGAATGGATGATCGACGTACCTGAGAATCTGAGCAGAGATTGGTACTAACTCCTCTCTTGATCGATTTAGTTTTGTCATTACAAAGTTCATAACTTTTTGTTAGGTTTAAGTGTTGTAAAATCGGTTTAAGCAATATTGAATCGAGCTGAAACGAAACGATTTTCTTGAACAATTTTTTTAAAAAAATGGTTTATTCGTTTAAAAATGGATGGTTTATGTGTTCAAAATAGGTTTAGACGACCGTACTAATCAATAATCCTCTATAAAACGCTTAATTATTGTCTACCAATATATTTAACATTGTTTTTATAGGTATGTGCTAGCAAGACCAGCTGGGAAAAGATGTTTTGTAGTGTCAGCAGATGGAACAACTGTTAGTAGGCTACGTAACGGATCTGTCTTGCACCATTTTCCTTCTGCGTTGCCTGGTGGTGCTAGGAAGAAAGGTGCTTCTGGTCCAGCACAATCATATTCAATACTTGATTGTATATTTCACGAGGTTAAAAGATTCTTCCTTTTATTGGTTTATGATTATCTCCGTTCATGATCATATACTAAGTGGTTTGGTACTTCTTTTATGTAGTTGGATCAGACGTATTACGTGATTGATATGGTTTGTTGGAGGGGTTACTCGCTTTATGAATGTACAGCAGAGTTTAGGTTCTTTTGGTCGCAGTCAAAACTTGATGAGACGGGTGCTTGTGATCCGCCTTCTTTTTTCCACAAGTTCAGGTTCAGTGTTGTTCCTTTTTATAACTGCGACCAAAGTGGACTTCACTCAGCTTATACGGATCATTACCTTATGTCAAGGATGGATTGTTGTTCTATAACAAGTAAGTGCATCACTCCGTCTCTCCTACTTGTAAAATACCGTTTAGTTTGCTTCAGTAACCAAAAGTTAGACAAAGTTTATGTTTACCAATGATGTATTAAATCCTATGTTCCATGCCATTTGTTTCTGGCCAATTGTTATGCGGCAACATCTACTTAAGGTTCATGTAAATTTGTTGCAGGCATGCACATTATCATACTGGAAATACTCCTCTGGTGTTGATATGGAAGGATGAGAGGTGTAGTCAGTATGTCATTGATACAGACAACAATGGACAAGTTCCAAACCAACAACATGTTAGTGGAGTTGACATACTTATAGAGCTCATGGTTTTTTCATTCAAAGTGTTTAGTGCTATACTTCCATTTAATAGTCTTAACATGTATTCCCTCTGCATCGTGTAAGTGCAGATAGTATTGGAGTTGCAAGATGATGGAAAAATTGTAACATCAGATGATCCACCCGTAGTAGTTAATTGCTTGAATGCAGATTTTATAAAACAGGTACGATAATGACAGATTGAGTTGATATTAGCTTAAGGATGCTTTCTCACTGTGTGCGTCTTTGCCATGTTGGATACAGTCAGGACTGTCTCCAGGAAGCCTTGTTCGGTTTGCCATAGGCGATGGAGGGTTGAACTGTGTGGATGGTAAATTTGAGAAGGCGGATTTACAATATATCAGTGTGTCAAATCGAGCTCGAGCATTTGCTGATAGCTATTCCAAGGTTAACAACACTCTCTTCCTTTGCTTATTGCACTCTAAATTTTAGGGAATCATATTTACGATTCATCTTGCAGATCATGTTTCAATATATGGCCCGACATTCTCCCCTGAAAGTTGAAGATCTCGCATCAGTGATTTCACAGGAGAACCAACAAGACAAGTCCTCTGAAGTAGAGATGTCCGATTGAAATAGACTCTTGGACATTGTGTTGTGTTTGTGCAAACCAGAGATTAGCATATTTTTACGACTTTTCAGCTATCTTTTGGGTCTTCACACGTGATGCTTATGATTGGGAGATACTTTGTTCAATGGAAATGATACAAAAAAAAATCCATTATACTTTGTGGTGGGGTTGCAGCTTATATTAGTGCAAGCGAACACATCTCTATAATCTCTAGAGATGTTGAAGGAGCCATGCACTTGACAATATTGTTCACTCTTTACTTGTACTCAGTGAGAAGCTATGAGTGATCGGAAGCCGTCAACTTCATAAACACATGGTCAAAAATCTCTGACCAGACTCCATTTGGGCAGTGAGTGAGCTAAAGGAAGACAAGTGACTTTCTGCAGCACCAACAACCACGTGAATGGTTCCTCTGAAGATACCTGAGTAGTGTTCCTTGTCATTGTTCATACATTGGCTTCAAAATATTTCTTTCTTCTGTGTCAAACGATCATCATAAGAATGTCAAGCAATTTCTCTGGAGATATGGCTAGACAATAAATTGCCTAGACGATTCTCTAATTTCAGAAGCTGATTTAGCTAAGGTAAACAGCACTAAGTACATTGAAGGTTATACTCTCCTGTGTAACATTTCTCAATTGTAGCTCGTATTGTTATTTGGTGCATCGATTGTGGCCATTACATCAAGCTGTATCTATCAACTACTTGGAACATACATAGTTTGAATGACATTTGTACAAAACTCTGATAGCTAATATCTGATCAGGGCTGTTTCTGGTGAGCAAAAACTAGATGCATTTGGTTGACCCGTGATCCGAAACTTCCAAAAGTTTCCTTTAGCTGAAACCTGATTCTCCTGGCACAAGAATTCCCAGGAGAACCACTTCTCAACAGTCCTTTGCACATCGTGCACTAAAACATCAGTTGTTGAGTTACTACTTCCTTGTCTTGCTAACACAGCTGCAGTATATAAACTCCCCATCCTACCTGGCGCCTCTAAGTCATCCCCACGTGGTCCATCAACAACTATCACATCCCATCTGGTATTGTATACTTCTTGTGGCAAATCCTTCAGTTTCAGTTTGCAATCTGATAGATTATTTATGTTTGGTGCGCATGCATGATTAGTTCGGGCATGTCGGAGCAGTTTGTAAGCGTTCTTGACTTCCATCTGATGGTACTTCAAGCTGTAGATTCTTGTGTTGCTGCGATTTACTTCAGCTTTTGTCTTTGTATGTTCATCTTCTAGAATGACGGTGATGCCTCTTGTGTTGATTGAAGATAACTTGAGGTATTGAGGTGCAAACCCGAATATAAGGATGTTGCAAGGTGATCTACTAGTAACGGTATCTGATAAGAGCTTGAGTTCCTTTTCAGTGAGAGCGCTCTGGCTCGCATTAGCGCTGATCTGCTGACTGAACTCAGCCGGGTTGGACCTAAATGTGGTGGAAGATAGGGACCGAGAAGCAGAGGATGAAGAAGACTTCAACGAGATACGAAGGAGTCGAACAACAGAGAGGCTTGAAAGAACGAAGATAAGAACAGGTATGAGTTTACGTACAGTGAATTTTGGCATTGTGATCTTTGGTTCTCTATGGTGTTTGGGAGTATCAGGGGAGGAAGGAGGTGAGAATCTAAGTAGAGGATTGAGAATAGGAAGTGGAGATTGATGAAGATGTGGAGGCATTATTACTATTCTTTCCTTTTTTGCAATATCATCAGGTTCTCAAATTTGTTTGTGAATGATATATTCAGTTTTTATGTTTGTGTCATCTTCGAGTGAATAACAAGGAAAGGTCGTCTTGCTTATATTCCAAGATTCTCGTCTTTTTTGTTCTTGTTGGCATGTCATTTGCTTGGTAGTTAAGATTTACCAAACATCATTATTACAAGTTTTAGTATTTGTCATGTCATTGGAGTGGCAATGATGTTGGTCAAATGATATAAACGTGGATCAATGTGATTGCGATAGGGTAAACAAGATTGGTGAATAGGTTGTTTTTATTTAGTTGTTGTTTTAGATTTTGTATATAAATATTAAAAATATTTAATTTTACATATATTTTTTAAAAAAAATATCTATAAATTTAATTATATTTCAACTAATAAAAAATAAAAGTATATTAATTGAATAAAAAATTGTATATTGAATATTTATTTTAAAACGAAAATTTTATTCACCAGTCCTAGCGAGTCTTTAGCCATAATCAGGGATCTAAGGCCATGATTAACCCGGGTCTCTTAAGGTGGGGTTCTTAACGTAAAATTTGTCTTTTTAATTTTTTTTATTTTTTTTTACATTTTTCCCGCTAAGAGACGGTTCTTATGATTCTTATTTAGGGCATGTTTATCCGGGTCTCTTAGGTTGAGGTTCTTAACTTATAATTTCACGTTTTTATTTTTTATATATATTTTTTTTAATTTTCCCGTTAAGAGACGTCTCTTAGGTCTCTTATTTAAGAGACGGTTCTTAAGTTTTCTTAGTTAAGAGTTAAGAAACGTCTTTTAAAAAAGCTAAGAACCCTATGCTAAGAGACATGCAATAAACATACCCTAAGAGACGGTTCTTAGATTTTCCTAGTTAAAAGCTAAGAACCCCACCTTAAGATACCTCGGTTAATTCTGCTCTAATGAAATAAGATTAAGACGAGAGTTCTAGAAATGAACTATGTATTAAGTAGTTTTCAATAATTCACTTTTCATCTTCGAGTTGCTGGTAGTTCAAGTGTATATTATCTACCGGTTACTCGGATGATTGATTGCAACTATGTGAAATTTAACTTGATTAATTCAGTATGGGTTAGTATTTAACTAAAGGTTCACCAGGATTCCCAATTTTGGACCGTAAAGCCAAATAAAGAGTGACATAAAAACGATGCAATTACTGGAGACTAGTCTCAAATGTGTGGTTAACAAAATGTTTCCTCTCTCTGAGAATCTGAACACAAAAACAAAAAGAACTGTGAAGTATTTTTCTTGAAACAAGCAAAGAAAGCTGTTACTACCCTTCTCTTCTTTTCTTCAGCTGGTTATCTGCAAACATTTATAAGAGTTTATCTCAAATTACAAGGACAAACTTAAAAATCCACTTTCACTTCACACTAATTCAGCAATTCATATCTAAACAACATTTAGATATCATATATTTTCGATTATGCATATTCACTTGACATACTAATCCAATGCGTCTATTCTTGTATAAGCGAAGTGCATAAAATCCACCTTCCAGGATACGCATAAACAATCCTATTTTATGTGCAAATACAAGTACCTATTTAGCATCTAGAAAGAACAGAACAAGCCAAAGAAATTAGCTTACTTATAAAGCTATACAGCATCAAAGGTTGCTCAAAGGAAGAAAAAAAAAACTCAATACAAGAACTAATGCATGGTGAGCGGAGGTTCAATGAAGACAAATCTCTTAAATAAACATTTTTGAAGTTTTTATCACAAAAATAGTTTTAAAAAAAAAATGATCAAAATGAATTTTTTATTTTGAATATTTTCATATTTTTTTTTAATTTTTAAACTGTACATTTATATACTTTAATAAAGTCTATTTTTATGGTTATTTTAGTGCCAAGAACTTTTTGTTGGTCTATCCTCTTGAATGAAAGTTTGGGCAAACTTGAGGAAACAATTTAAAAGCATCAATTTAATCCCTAAAAGGTTATAAGTGGTGGAAGAGGAGGATTCAATTACCTTAAGTGGCACCGACGATGATGTTGTTAATGGGAATAAAGATGAGCTTCACAAAGAATCCCACGAATCCCATCACTACAAACCCTATCGCTGTACGGACCGCCACTTTCGTGAATTCTACAAAACCAAACCAAACCAAACCAAACCAACAGATTCAGACATTAGAACACGGATCTGTTCGTTTCAACATACAGAACTCCGCATCCGCAGGTAAATCCAGCAGATCAGACGATGAAAACCTACAGATCTCTCTCTCTCTCTCTCTCTCATGCATCATAACAATCTACAAGACGTAAACGTAATATATACCTTTGCGATCTGGTTTGTGACAACGTTTAACGAGGCGGATGCTGTCCTTGGCGAAATCTCTGAGAGGATCGACGACGGAATCGATGGCGTCCATGTCTCTTTCTTTCTTTCTTTTCACGACTTTTTTTTTATTTGTCTTTACTTTTTTATGGCACGAAGAGAAAAAAAATGAGGAAATAATTGCAAGTATATATAGAGGCTCTCAAGTAGAGAGAGATAGCGAAAATAGCGTCACATGGATTTATATGAGCCAATCACAGAACCAGCCTTGATGAAAGTATGCCATGTCAGCGAAGTCAGAAACTATACTGAGCTGAAATTGTATTTAGGCCCAAGCCCACTAAAGAACTGTGGCTTCTAGTTATACAGTTTTACACAACATCACTGATTGAAGAATGTTTGCATTCCACAATACTAGAAGAATGCTAATGTCACATCTCAATTTCTGGTATAATAAAATATTTAAAAGAATTGATTTGGCTATCTATATTAACAAAGTGCACTTAATTACCTTTTTTCGTCACACATTCGTTTAGAACTTTAAGGTTAAGTATGTTTATGCTGATTAATGAAATGATGGATGACCTATCGGGAATTGATCCGCGATACCGTGTGAGTTAAGCTAAAGTACGGAGAAAGGTCATGTAGTGATTGTAAGTCAGTAAAAAATGATTTACGTACCAATCGTTAGAATATGATGGAACCCACGGGTCGAGAGAGCAGGTGTGGGTGGTCCATTAGCCATGGACGGTAGGGCGTTACATCTAATCTCTCATTAAATTAATTTTGATTTTGAAGTGTTCCTTTGGAATTTTGATTTTCTTTTCATGCTATATATAACATTTGGATTTGTAACACACACATCATCTAGCAATTGAGAGGCATGCTCATGCTCATAGTCATAGCTTTCTATGATTCTCAAAAGGACAAAGCAAAGTTGCTCATAATGTCTGAGTAGCCAGCCTTTGTAATGTGATGAGTAAAAAGTATCTAAGTGTTAATTAAGGGAAAAAAAGAAAGAAGATTTACTCCACGGATTCAAATGGTTAGACACAAACATCGTCTAATGGGTCTTACTGAATTAATTTTTCTTTAAACGATTTGTAAAAGAAATGTTTCAGTTATGATTTTCCTTGCTTGTAGAATATATTGTTTAGTTACTGATCTTTTAAATTATCAGTTTCAAATTTTCGAATTGTATAATCAAATGTAAGAGTAAAATTTTTAAAAAGTAAATGGTAATTAGTGTGATCTTACAAGATCTGCACTCTTTTATAAACCAAGTCATGTGTTAGTTCTACTCTTAAAATTCTTTAGCCAATAATTTTTTAAAAAAAAAAAATGGAAGAAAGAGAGGAAAATCCACAAGAGCGATTGAAGCAGAAGCTGAGTGAGCTTGAGAAAGTATGGACAGGCATGAAAACAGGCAAAAGCTCATCTGCAGTTTCGTGTATCACTGTGGAAGAAGCTCTTGAGTTAGTGGAAATTAACTCTCCAAGGAAGCTTATGATCTCTCTTCAACACGATCAAGCTGGTCCCGAGGCAGAGATGAGATCACCCTATAGGAGAAAACTCTTTCATGACTCTGACGATGATGAGAAGAGAGCGACAACGTTTTCTCATTCTACTTGTTGGTCTTCGAATGTGATGAGAGGAGGAGATAATAATGAGAAGAAAAAGAAGTATGAGGAGAAGAATAGAGGAAGTATTGTCTGTGTTGGTATGGTTGTTCTTTTGTTATGGCTATTGGTTGTGTTGATGATCAAGGGCTTTGATCAACACCCCCTGAATAGACAGATCAATACTTTGGTTCCTACCTGACTTTTGATTTTGAGAATGAATATGCTTTTATACTCAATAAAACAAAATTGGGTTTAGTTTTATATTATTAATCCTCGCCTTCTATTCAAATATCTCATCAAGGTTTGATGTACTTTGGCCAAAACGGTAAAACTACTATAGAGAGCTGGGATACTTGGCAACTCGGTTATATTCTACAACGATTTTTCTAAAATCCGATTTATTCGAACTTATACAATTTAAATCTATTTAAATTAAATTGATAAGAATAGAGTGATTGTGGTCGACTGGTAAGGAGACGAGACTGAAATGCTAACAAGTTTCGGGTTCGATTCATCTGCTACGCGAAACTAAGTCACAACTATCATGATCACCTTACACGGATATGAGCCCATGCTTTAGGGCTTATTTGAATATCCGGAGAGAGAGTCTATCCATGGGATACACCTCCCCTTGGAAATTAGTCTGGATTTTTCCGTATAAATATTTAAATTTGTCTAATTTCTTTTATAATTTTGATAATTTATCATAACAATTTTATATTTCTATTTAAAAACTAAAATATTTCATATAAATGTCATATATAAATATAATAAATTAACAATTTATTAATGTTTAGGTCTCGCCTAGACTCGAATAGTAAGTTTAGTTCTTAATCTTATATAAAACAGTTTAGGTATCGTCTAACTATTTTTTCAAACATTCCTTGATTTGATTTGAGTCATTTGACTTGAGTTTACAACGCAAAATGAAAGCGGTTTCGTAATAAACGATTTTATTATTTTCGGACATAGTAAAGACAAAATACATCTTATGTTTACTAGTTCTGTTACAAAAGTGGTTGGGTTTATAGTTAAGCTCAACAAAAGGCCCATCTGAACCACTCACGTAACGAGAAACCCTAAATGCTCGATTGTCTTTCTCTTTCGTTAGCTAGAGTGTAGGGTTTCAGTTTCTTCTCTCTCTCTCTAAGAGGAATAAACAGTGGAAACTGAAAATGGTATGCTTTATCCTTCGAGTTCATTACATTGTTCTTAAAGTTATTCATTAGCCACTCCATTGTTAATTTCACTCTACTTAGATATGTAGTGTTAACTTATATTAGCCTGATTCCTAAGTTTCTCGTTGGTAAAGCATATGTTTTTAACAATCTTGTCTTTTGTGTTTCAGTGTAGCTAACATAGTTCCATGTAAGATGAACTGATTCCTGCTTCTTTATTCGCTAGCTTACACATGTTATACAATTCATGCTTGCTATAGAAGCATCAGTTTATTACTTACTTGTTGTCACTTGTTACACTTCTCTCTTATCTTGTGGTTGTTCCAGCGTTTAACATGCTTATATGTACTTTAATTGGTTTAGGCACCAAAGAAAGGAGTCAAAGCCGTTACCAAGAAGAAGCAGGCATGTGATTGCCTTCTACTCTCTCTCTAGAAGTTAATTGCTTCTCTTTACTTGGTTCTTAGTAGTAGTATGTATACATCTTCTTGGTTTCAGGAGAAAGTAACAAACCCACTTTTTGAGAGGCGTCCAAAGCAGTTTGGAATCGGAGGAGCATTACCACCGAAGAAGGATCTCACCAGATACATCAAATGGCCAAAGTCCATCCGTCTCCAGAGGCAGAAGCGTATTCTTAAGCAGAGGCTTAAGGTCCCACCAGCACTCAACCAGTTCACTAAGACCCTTGACAAGAACTTAGGTTCCTTCCCTTTTGTTTCTCTGTTTTAATTACTCTCTAGCTACTTTTAACTCAACATCTGTTATCATTACAGCAACTTCTCTCTGCAAGATTCTCCTCAAGTATAGACCTGAGGACAAAGCAGCCAAGAAGGAACGTCTTCTCAAGAAGGCTCAAACCGAGGCCGAGGGAAAGCCTGCTGAATCAAAGAAGCCAATTGTTGTGAAGTATGGTCTTAACCATGTTACATACCTATGTTACATACCTCATTGAGCAGGTCTCTTCCCTTTCATAACTAACTCTATTGTTAGTACCCTCTTGGAGTTAATCTTATCTGTTTTCTTATTATTGCAGAACAAGGCGCAACTAGTGGTGATTGCTCATGATGTGGACCCTATTGAGTTGGTTGTCTGGTTACCTGCACTGTGCAGGAAAATGGAAGTTCCTTACTGTATTATCAAGGGGAAATCAAGATTAGGAGCGGTAATGATATATGATGGTTTATGAAGAATATGTATTGTGATCTGTAATCTCATTTGGTGGTGACGACTTGTTTTGTAGATTGTCCACCAGAAAACAGCAGCTTGCTTGTGTTTGACAACAGTGAAGAACGAGGACAAGATGGAGTTCAGCAAAGTCATTGAGGCCATTAAGGTGAGATGATTGTTCATTTACAATTTGCTATGTGTGTTTATGAGTCCTTAACGGTTTGCATGGTTGGATTATAGGCAAACTTTAATGACAAGTATGAAGAGAACAGGAAGAAGTGGGGAGGTGGGATAATGGGATCCAAATCACAGGCCAAGACTAAGGCTAAAGAGAGAGTTCTAGCCAAGGAAGCTGCTCAAAGGATGAATTAATCTAGTTTTTTTTTCTTTTTTATTTTGCCTTATAAGTCTTTTGTTTTAGCTGTTGGGACCTCTCTTTTACACCGTGTATCTTTTGCCTTGTAGGGCTTTTACGGAATTTAAATTTTTTGAAAAGATTCATATTGCATGTAAGTTTTTATAAAATATCTGTAAATTTTGATTCGATTCATTATTCGTTTCGATTTGAATCAAAAAGTTTGGATATCTTTAACTCTACGAAGCAAAATAAATACTAAAATAAATATCTGATTTGATCCATTATATATATATATATTTAGAGAATTATATATATAAATTTTATATTTTATATAAATTTTAAAAAATTTGTTATTTATTAAATTTATAATCTTAGATTTTTTTTTTGTAAAAAATATTATTGTTTTATATTATTTTGGATTTTTTATTTCTTTAAGTTTTTTTTTTTACGGATCGAATCGGATATTCGGTTAAAAACCTAAAAAATTTTAGATATCCAAGACACCTAATATCTAGATGATTACAGATTAAATCGAATCAGATAATTGATTATTTTGACAAAACAGATCAAATTACGCACCTTTAAATACCTAGATATTTGATCCGTTTCCAACAGTAATTTTATGTATCTCTCATGATCTAAAAGAAGAGAAGAAAAAGCATTCTCTGAACTTGTGAAGCTTAATTGTTGGGGTAAGTATCTTCCATGACCACCGGTTTCCTCGGTGTAGTTGATCGAGTGACACGTGTCTATCATATAATCAGCAAACGCTAAATAAAACAAGAAAGCTTCTGAAAAAAAGCAGTGACGAAAGCAATCACCGACCGACCATACTTTCTTTTCTAGGTCGGTCCTGTCAAGTTAGAATATTGTCTCCCTTTGTTCACTCGCCACGTGACAGTAATCTTACGAATGAACTAAACCGATTCAAACCAGGCTTTACTCGGACTCGCTATATCAACAGATAGACCAGACCGGAATAACTGTAAACCGACAGACATGACATGAGCGTTTATGTTTTTTTTGCTTATTAAACCGAACTATTTTGTAAGAGCCAACGAAAAAGGTGTGAACCAACTGTAGCAAACCGCACACTTCCCCAAGAGGCCAAGAATCTTTTCTATAAATTAGTCTCTTCCTTAACAAGACCCTCTCAACAATTTCACAGAGTTGTTTCTTTGTTTCTCACTCTTCAAGATTTTTAGTAGCTTCTGAAATTTCTTTTAAAAAATAAGAGAAAAATGAGCAAGTTTTGGACTTTGCTCACTGCTCTTCATACAGGCGCTGGGTATTATTCTTCATCACTTACCACTAATTTATTTAAATCTCATCTGTATTTGTAAATTACATGCTTTCCATCTCTAATATAGTTTAATATGTATATGCAGACCTGTGGTGATGTTGGTGTATCCATTGTAAGTTTTTTCCTTTAACTCTGTTTTGTTTTGTTAAAGAAGAAGAAGAAAATAAAAAACTTTAGGTTAAAATTTATATTGATATTAATATCAGGTACGCATCGGTGGTAGCGATGGAGACCGCAACGAAAGTAGATGATGAACAGTGGCTAGCGTACTGGATCATATACTCGTTCCTCACACTCACCGAGCTGATTCTGCAATCGCTTCTCGAGTGGATTCCTATTTGGTACTCGGTGAAACTTGTGTTTGTCGCTTGGTTGGTTCTGCCTCAGTTCCATGGCGCAGCTTTTATCTATAACCGCTTGGTGAGAGAACAGTTCAAGAAACACGATGTCTTCCCTCACCAAAAGTCCAAGCCCACCAAACCCAAGATCCTTAACTCACCTTTTCCCCCACCGGGTAATAATTTGCTTTTTTTTTTTTTAATTCTAAATTATAAAAAGAAAAAAAAGTAACGTAACAAGTAGGTAATCATATTTCTAGAACTCATCATTAGATTATGCATTTAGTAGCATAAAATAATTTATAACTTTGCGAGTACTCGCGTTATAACAAGTGTACTAGGTAATAACCCCTTTTTCCCCGTGGAATAGGATTATTAATTTTGTTATTTTATAAGATAAGAGGACATTAAATTTGTTTAATCTAGATATCTGTTCGGTTTAGATTGTTTGTTTTTTAATTTTTAATCTATTAAAATATAACTATCATCCTAAATCTATATTTATGCTGGTTTGTTTGGTTAAAATGTTTGAATTTTTTTTTATGATAGTCAATAATTTCACGATGGTGAAAGGAAGCATTAAAAAAAGAACATTTCATCTTCTGAAAGAATTAAAATTTTCACATGTAGTGAATATTTAGTTATATAAGCTCTTATGTTAATGTGCATATGTATGTGTATGTAAAATTATATAAAAACAGTTGATAAATATATAAAGATGATTTTAATCAACATTAAAATACATTTTGTTTAAAATAACATGTGAAAGATAAAATTCTTAAAATAAAACTAAGTAAGAATAAAATAAGTTTAGATATTAGTGAAATTTTTGTAAATTGTCTTTCTATGTAAAATTTGTGTATAATCTGTAGAACCCTGCATGTAAATTTATATTGAAAAAAAACGTAAAGTAGTATATAGTGTAAGCACATTTATTTAGAATAAGCACATTTATTTAGAATTTGGTTGAAAAGTTCTATATACGTAATACATACATCAGTGTACATATTCTTAAATCAGTGTGTGATTGTCACGTAGGAAAAATAATGTAAATGCATAAATATCAAATATTCAATCTATTAATTTAGGGTTTCATTTTTATCTACTAATAACAAGTCATAGTGAGATCACTTAAAAAATTAGTTAATATAACATATTTGATTATTTACTTTAATAATAAACCAACTCTAAATTTAAATTTTATTTTTTAATTATAACAAAATCTGTTAATAAAAAAATTAACAAAATTTTACTTAAAATTTAAATATTTTTTAAAAAATAATACATTAATAAATTTCATAATTAGTAATTTAATATTATCATAAATCAATGTTAACTAAGATTTTATTATAAAATAAGAAAATAAAAATTATATACTGTTTTTTATAATTTTTATAAATATATTCTAGATTGTATAAAAATAACAGTGTTACATGGATTAAGTATGATAAAATTATATTAAATAGGTAATTTAACAATTTTTAATTTTTTAATATTTTATTTAAATAAATTATCACTCATCATTAAAATGGGATAGAGTTCGTAAACTATATAAATATTTTTATACTAAATAAATATATTAACATAGGTTAAAATTCTATATATATACAAAATAAAATATTTTAAACAAACCACTATATATTAATAATATTGAATAAGAAATATAAACAATAATATTATAGATTTACATAATATATAGCACTAATAGAAATTAAATATTTATAACATTTTTAATAGTATCTAATATATTTATAAAATAAAAAAATATCACACCGACATGCGGTTTAAAATCTAGTTTCTATTTTAATAACAAGTGTATTAGTAACCTAGTTAATTTATTAATTTTGTTATTTAGTTTTAAAATGTGTATATAGGAGGGACACGAGGCCCACTCTCACTGACGCAAGAAAAGAGGAGTGAGTAGACACAAGAAGCTTGACTAGTTTTGTAATGGAGTTAGGTGGTTGTCCCCGTCTTGCCTAATCTTAGTTTTTACTTTTGTTTTGTTTATATACAAAAAAGAATGGGGTTTGTGAAAGAATATGATGATGACTGATGAGTTGTGTAGTCGTTTAAAATTAGATGTGACTTCTTGTTTGTTGTATTACTTTAGCTTCTTCACGTAATTTCCATTTGGGAACACAAGTGTTACGCTACTGTTGTTCAAATCGCTTTCTAACTTTGTGAGAATAAAGAGTCATCATGTTAAAAGATATTTCGAAACATTTGATGTGATAAAATTTCTTCTTTACTATAGGATTCAAAGAAAATAAATATCATACCGAATCAATCAACCATCAATATTGACATCATATCTGACGGAAAAAGACTACTAGATGCATAATCACAATCCAGATGCACAACTGCCCAAGCCTTTGACCATTGCCAAAAGTCATAACCCATGTTTTGTAATTTTTGTTACAACCCATTTGACTGACAACGAAAGCTATAACCCAAAGTCAGAAGCTAATCGATATAGTTAGGCCTAAAATTAATATTTGCATGAAGTTCACAATGGATCCAAAGAGATAGGCCCATCTATAGTTGAGTTTGAATCCAAGTATATTTCCTATTATTCATCCGTATCATTCTCACTTGAATTTAATTGTTTAGTAGGTGTTTTGCCTACACATACAAACATAATCCTAATACAAATAACTATTAATTTAGAAGAAATTTAATTTTATCACAATTTAATATTTTTTTTAATTTATTAAATCTTAAACAATAATCAATAAACACTAAATCCAAATATTATAATAGTTTTGATTGAAAAACGATATCCAATTAATGGTAAAGTGGTATCCATTTAATAACATTTTTTTTTCTTAATCTATGTTTTATTAATTCAAAAACCAATATAATAAAATATTATTTATGTTTTTAAAACGTTTAAATCAAACATAAACTTATTTATACATGAATGTTTTCATCAAAATATGTATGTTTATAAATTATCTTATTTTAAAAATATATTTTTATTTTTGAAAATTTATTAAATTATTTTAACTGATTTATATTAAATTAACCAGAAATTTAACTGCTTTTATATTAAATTTAAACTAGGACCTTCACATATTTTACTAAAATTAAAAATTAAACAAGGAAATTTACATAATAGAAGTACACTTTCAAATGTGAAAACAATGACTTAAATACTGAAAAATTAAAATGCATATGAATATTTTATAATGTATATATTTTAAATCAAAGAGACAAAGTTTATAAAACGCATGTGATGCTAATTTATATTGTTTGTGAAATTTATTATGTAACCAGCGGTATGGAAACAAACTAAAATCTAGGGAACACATGCAACGATGAACGTGTAGCATCTAATAATAGAGGAATTAACAAATTTAGTTTGGGTCAACTCTGGCTAACATCTGTTTTATATAATAACAATGACCTTAATAGTATAAAGGTGGATGGTAGGTATATTTAGTTTTAAAAAGCAATATAGAGCTTGATTGGTTACCGCTATAACTTTATATTTTGTGCTGTAAAATTTAAGTGGTAAGATTTAATGTTGTAGCAGTAGAATTTTAGTTGTAAAACTTTTGCTTTGATTTTTTTTTAAGGAAAACATGATTAATATTATATGTATATTAAAATTAATATTTTCAAAATGATTAAATATAAATCAAATAAAATTGATAAATATTCATTCTATTTCAGAATATCCAATTTATAGAATTTTATACATATTAATAAATAAATTAGATTCTGATTATGAAGGCAATGTTTTAAAAAAAAATTGAAAAAAATATTTCTAAAATATGGATCATTTTAAAAAGAACGGCATAGTAATTAATCACATTTCATAAACTAATTAATTGTTATATAATTATTAAATATGTACTTTAAGTAAAAGAATATAATTTTTAAGTATCATATATAATGAATATATGTGAGATTTTATTTATTTTCTGAAATTATTATAGTTATACGATATAAGTGTATATATATACTCCCTCCGTTTTTTTTATAATTGACGTTTTAGAGGAAATTTTTTGTTCCAAATTATTTGACGTTTTCAATTTCTATGTAAAATTTATTAGTAATTAATATTAGATGACCAATGATATAATAGCTTCTATTTTATTATTGGTTGAATTGTGGTTAGGTAAACAATTAATGATGTTTTTGTTTAGAAAATGATAAAAAATTAAATGTTTCTTAATCTACGTGCATAATCCTAGAACGTCAAATATAAAAAAACGGAGGAAATATATTACAATAGTTATATAATAATATTGAAGTATACATGTAAATATGCATTAAATTTGTATATATTACATATATTTTCGAAAAAAAACGTTTTTGTAGGAAAGAAAGAAATTATTGCTCAAAGCACTTTAGGTAGTGCTCTAAAAACGTGTTCTCTAAAACCTAAATAAAGTTAGTTATGGCTGTAACTTTTAAAATGTAAATTAAAGTTTGATTGTTTTAGGTTGTTAGATACAGACGAGTTTTAGTTTGTTAGATACAGACAAACTTAAAGTTGTGCACAACCCTCATAGCTCTTGCCAATCATAACCATAGTTACAAATTATTTATAGTTTTGATTTGTTACAACTTTTTTTTTATCTAATCTGTATTTCTAATCTTACTAGATAGATTTATCCAAGCTTTTATTATGACTATCAGCCAAGACATTTTAATACTTAGGAAAATAGGTTTGAAGTTGTTTTGTTTCATTTTCTAATTTCAATTTCAGATATTACTCTCAATAACTATAGAAAAAGATATTATTGGAAGGAATTTTCAAGACTTCTTAGTGTCTAGCTAAATGGTACCTATTGATCTAAATTTTATTGTTGTAAACATTCATGTAATAAAGGTTAGTTGTGGAATTTTGAAATTTATTTTAGATATGTTTATATGCTTTATTCTTATATCATGAATATTTTTAAAAAATATATTAATTACTTTCTTAATAAAATTTGAGAATATGATCTTAGCTATGAAAGAAGTTTTCAAAATTTAAATCAATGAAAATCTATAAATTTAATTAACAAGATTCTTATATTATAATTACTTATAAGTTTTTGCTGAATATTTTCAAAGCATTTTTTCATATTTGCAAGTTATTTTTTAAATATTTGCAAATTATTTGCTAACTTTTTACATGTTTTTGCTAAATATTTGCAAGTAATTTGCTAAAATATGTTTCGCATTCTTTGTTTACTTTATAATTAATACAAAAATATAACTGAACTTGTTTTTGAAGTTTTTATATAATTATATATAAAATAAATGTTGTATATCTTGCTTCAGTAATAGTTGGCATGTCATACCACAAGATCTTTGGAGCGGTTGCAAATCATTTTTAGTCCACACAAATTTGAGGTTGCTGCCTCGAAAATAGCCCGAATCCATTTGAATTTTAGTATGTTAGCTAGATACATTTTTGTTTGCGATCTCACGGTCCCATCGTACTGTTTTGCGTAATTAGTTTAAATGTTGGAAATAAATTTTGGCCGGTACCCAACAGACTTAAGGATACTGTGATCAAGTACGCACCTAACCACCAACTCTAGAATTTTGTATTTTACATTTTTCTTTGTTAGAAAATACCTATATATACAATAAAACAATAATACAAATGTTCAGTCTTTCTTATTCTGATAGTTAGATCAACTTATATTCCTACAAAGATGAATGTTTGCGATATAGCACCTTCTACCATAATTGTTTGACTAGTTTGTACGAAACGGTCACTTAAAAAGTTGTAACCTCCAATCAAGTTATAGATGTTATTTGTAACAAGTATTTGAAATTACACATACTCATTTTTAACAAGCTAGGTATATATTATATTATCCGCATAAGGTAAATCAAGCATAAGTATACCAAAAACTATAAATACTTGCATGTCATTTCTAATTGTAAGTACATATCGTTTTAATTGATACATTTCTATTGGTTGAACTTATAAAAAACACAGGTGGCTCAAATCATATTATCATATTTAATAATAAACAAATAGTCCTTCCATTTGTAAGTAGTTTTAGTTAAAATCTTAATATCAGAAATAACCATATCGTCTACTACCAAACGTACTATATAAACTGTATATACCAAAATTTAAGGCTAGAATTCTTATATAATTATGACTTTATTTCAAAAAAATCGAATTACAAAAAGTGTTGTAGCGGATTTTTAAACCCTAAATCCAATCAAATATCTAATGTATGTATTTGCTACTTTGTACAAATTTCTCAAATCACACACATTGGACTTTCATTTCTCATTCAAATAAAATTTATTTTTGACATATGAATACATTATTCATCATGTTCAAAAAATAGTTCCAACAAATGATGAACATTGGCTATCGTACTGGATCATATAGTCGTTCCTCACACTCACCGAGCTGATTCTGCAATCGCTTCTCGAGTGGATTCCTATTTGGTACTAGGTGAAAATTGTGTTTGTCGCTTGGTTGGTTCTGCCTCAGTTCCATGGTGCAGCTTTCATCTACAACCGTTTGGTCAGAGAACAGTTCAAGAAACATTGTGTCTTTCCTCACCACCAAAAGTCCAAGCCCACTAAGCCCAAGATCCTCCACTCCATTTTCCCCCACCGGGTAAAAATCTTGATTTTGTTTCTTAATTTAAGTTCTTAATCTTGAAAAAGAATAAGAAATGTAAAAAAGCATAATTTTTGTAATTAAAAAATGGAAATTAGTTTTGTAGGAAAAAGGTTGAGAGAGATAGGCATAGAAAGAAGGAAAGAGAGGTGTTTTTGGTTACTTAGCAAATTTTTTTTTTGTGGGTTATAGAGTGCAATTTATGGAAAAACATCATACATTTAGAACTAAAAAAAAAAGATTATCTAAGAAACGTAGGCTGCCTAATTTTTTTTGTTTACCGAGCAGTAGCGTTATAACAAGTGTATTGGTAACTTAACTGATCTAGAATTTTATTAATCTACTCTATTAAAACAGAGTCCTATATTTTATCTACTTACAAATAGTCTAGGTTGGACCATTGCATTTAACTAGATTTCCTATTATTTTTATTTTTATCTAACTTAATTATTATTAAATATATACACTAGCCTAAAATTAAAGAACTAAATAACTAATCTATTGTTTTTAAAAATAGTCAATTCAGTTTATATTAACACTAAATTTGAATAACTAATCAATTATATTTTATTTACTAATATAAAAAATAATTATATATGCATATAAATCCATATAAATATAAATTATACTTTAATCCAAATCAAGAAATAAATTCTTCAAAACTTTCACTAAATACATAATATAACTCTTATAGATATAATATTAAAATTATATACATATATATACACATATATATACATAATTGATAAAATAAATATTAATTATTAGTTACTATGAATATTTAATGATACAATGGAACATATTATTATTGATATTTTTATGAGTATATTTTTACTGACTATTCCAACAAACATGTAAAATCTTTATCAAAAATAAAATTAAGTGAAAAATATAAAACACACTTTAAGTTAGACTTGGACCTTGGAATACATGTTAGATATTTTGAATTTTGGTTCTAATTTATATTTTATCCTAGGTCTCATTATGGTAAATTTGTAAGTACGGATCAGATTCAGATATAACGTATTGGTTTTGGTCTAATTTGTACCACATCCAAAATTCATAAAGTAACCATATATCATTCACATTTGGGTTATATTGGTTGGTTTCAGATATATCCAAAGTTAAATCCAAAATTTATAAGCAAAACATAAGAAGTAAATACTTATTTATATAAAATTGGATACTTAAAATACTTATTTAAAACTTAATACTTATTTGTAGACATCATTTCAAAAATATAGAATTGATTATTTGAAATACATATTTATATTTGTGATTATTTAGACATTCAGACCGGTGTTTTGGATTTTTTTGGGTTATCCATTCGGGTTCGACTGATAACATTTCGTATCGTATATCTTTTGTACCATCCTACAAGACCCATTCTGGTATTTCTGATATTTTAGATTGGGTATTTATGGATCAGATATTTTGGTTTGAGTTCGGTTTGGACTTCAGGTTACATATTTTACACCCAAGTTTACTTCAAATAAAAAAAGTTTATATAAATTTTTATCGAAAAATCATCCGCGCTTAATCGCGGGTTAAAATCTAGTTGGTTTTAAAATGTGTATATAGGAGGGACATGAGGCTCACTCTCACTGACGCAACAAATTAATAAAGAGGAGTGAGTAGACAGAAGAAGCTTGACTAGCTAAGTATTGTAATGGAAGTTGGTGGTGGTCCCCGTCTTGTCTAATCTTACGTTTTACTTTTGTTTATACAAAAAAAGAATGGGTTTGGGGAAGGATGTGATCATATGATGATGACTGATGAGGTGTGTGGTCGTTTTTAATTAGATGTGACTTCTTGTTTGTTGTATTGATTTAGCTTCTTCACGTAATTTCCATTTGGGAACACAAGTGTTTACGGTACTATTGTTCAAATCGCTTTCTAACTCTGTGAAAACAAAGAGTCACCATGTTAAAAAAATTCCAGCGTTTGATGTGCTTGAATTTCTTTACTTTATGATTCAAAGCAAATATCCTACCGAATCAATCAACCATCAATATTGACATCATATATATCTGACTGAAAATACTAGATGCATAATCTCAATCCATAAAACACAACTGCACATGCCCTTTGATCATAGCTAAAAGTCATAAACCATGTATTGTATTCTTAAGTCTTAATATTTACTACCCATTTAAGAAGCTACAACCCAAAATCAGAAGCAAATACAGTTAAGAACATTTTTAGTTAGAGGTTTCAATAAGTCTTTCACCAATAAAAAAATAGAAAAGAGCAAGAGAAAAAGAAGAGATAATTTTTCTGGAGAGAAACTCTTGCATGAGTTAAAAGAACTCAAAAATAAGTGACAACTAATGATTAGCTTATGTTATGCTATGTTATAATTAAATTTTTAAAACTTTGGAAATTTAATTGGTACAACATATAATACGCAAGAACGGTCTCAACCCCAAGTCAAACCATATTTGGTAGATGCAATATAACGTTATATTGATGGTGCATAGAAAGAACATGATAACTTTACATGCAAAGTTGGTTTTGCAGCAAAGGAGAGTCTACCGACAATATGATAGGTGCCATGAATATTTTTAAGATTCTTTCACCTTTACATGATTTGAACGATGGAATGTATGAAGACTCTTCATATTACGGAGATGATGTTTCATAATAAACTGTTCACAATTGATGAAGATGGTGTTTACACTATTTGAATGGTCACTTTTATTACATACATAGAGGAATTTATACAATGTAAGGATTTCTTCCCCATCTTTGTTAGCAAACGTATTTCCAAAGCGAAAATTACAATGGCCAACAAACTTGCACGAGATGCTTGGCATACTTTAAACTATGATTTATGTTAATTGAGTTTCACCTAGTGTAGAATAGTCTTTTGTTGTAAAAATGGGTATAACATTGAGGCTCTCGGGCTTATAATTAAAAATGTACATGAAGTTCAAAATGGATCCAAGGAGACAGGGCCATCTATAGTTGAGTTTGAATCCAAGTGCATCTTCTTATCCATTTGAATCATTCTTACTTAAATTAAATTTCTTATCTGGACAAGGGCTATACAAAATTATTTGTTGAGAAGATTGATTTTTTAATGTATTCTATTGGTTGACCTTTTTATGCACGTAAATCCAATAACCCAAAAGAAAACAATATAATATTTTTAATTCATTAAAAATGTTTATATAATTAACCGTGAGAATTAACATGAACGTGACACATGTAAAAAATTATTTTTAAAATAATATCATAGAAATAGAGTAAACTATTAATCTGTTTTTACTCTTATTGACAGCTTAATGGGTGAAAAACGTTTTCCACCTAATTGACAAAAAAATAGAGTAATCTAGTTGAAAACAATTTTACTCCAGTTTTCTTTATTATCGCTAGATATGTTTTTGAGTCAAACCCACTCTTGGATTATTAATGAGTTTAGATAAGATGTGTACAATTAGTTTTTTTTTAAAACCATTAGACTTTTTTTTGTTAAGTACGATAAAGACTAAAACAAGTCAATGTAGCCGACAAACAAAATAAATGGAACAAGTAAAAGTAATACACGTGGCAAGGTCAAAGTAAAAACCCTTTCTTTACAGTTTCTTTAGTTATGTCCGCCGCTTCATAATTTATAAGTCTCCGCTCGTGTCCCCGGCTGAGAGTTTCTACAGTTTTTTTCTCAAAGACATTCATCTTTCTTCTCCTATTGTATCTATGGATAACGATGTGAAGCCAGAGACATTACCACCGTACTTCCCGCGAGATGACACCGTAACTCTAATCGATCTATGTAGCAGCGATGACTCCGACGTTGAGGAACATGCAGGAACCGTTGAACGAAGGTACAATTCTGTAAACCCTATCGGTTCCAAGAGAGCAAGAGATACTCCCTCTGCTTTGGACAGGAACAATGTGAAGAAGGCAACGGTGGAGAATGAGTTAGCAGTCGTGTTGCCTGAAGGATTCGGACAATCTACTCCTCCGGTGAATTTGACGCATGATTTTCCGGCGGATCCATGCAATGTCTTCTCGGCGGCGGGGATGTCTTCCGGTAGAGTTGGTAGTTGCAAGCAGTTTTGGAAAGCTGGAGATTATGAAGGTGCTCCTGGTGGTAATTGGGATCTTTCTTCAGGTAAACACTTGTTCTCTTACAGTAATGTGAAGAAGACATGATGTGTTACTCAACTGTTTTGTCATGGATTGATACATGTTCCACTCTATGTTTGTGTCTTAGGTGGCTTTGATCATGTCAGAGTCCATCCCAAGTTCCTACATTCTAATGCTACGAGTCACAAGTGGGCTCTTGGAGGTGTTCTTTTTTATCTTTAATCAACCTTGATTCAAGCTAGCTTGCCTCTAACTTTTAATAATCGAATCTGTTTATTATATGTTCTCTCGTTGCAGCTTTTGCAGAGCTTTTGGACAATGCTTTGGATGAGGTGTGTTTAGTTTTCTTACTAATATTACACAGACCAGAGCCATTAGCTTCTGCTTTGTACTAATGGTTCCTCATTGTAATCAGGTTGCTAGTGGAGCTACTTATGTTAACGTAGACATGCTTGAAAACAAGAAAGAAGGAAACAGGATGTTATTAATTGAGGGTATACGTTTGATTTAGAATCTCCTTCCTTGTTTTATTCATGTACGAGCATCCTCATGTTTGAAATTTGAAATGCAGATAATGGAGGTGGGATGGATCCTGAAAAAATGCGACAATGCATGTCTCTAGGATACTCTGCCAAAAGCAAACTTGCAAACACCATTGGACAATGTAGTCATTCTTTGACAACCTCAGTGATAGTTATTATATATGTTTTGTAAGAAAAAAATGCTTATTTCAATTTACTGTTTATAGATGGCAATGGTTTTAAGACCAGTACAATGAGACTTGGAGCTGATGTCATTGTATTCTCACGCTGCTCTGGAAAAGATGGAAAGAGGTTAGTTGTTGTTTATTACCAAATTTGTTACCCGTTTGGGCTTATAATTTTCTGTTATACTTGATTTTGGTTTCAGCTCTACACAGAGCATAGGGCTTCTATCATATACGTTTCTGAGGAGCACAGGAAAGGAGGACATTGTTGTACCCATGGTCATCTCTCTTTCTTTGTTTGATTCTCTGTGGCCTTGTTAAAGAAAATAATTCCATGGTCACCCACTTGGTTTCTCTATTCTGAATGTGATTCTTCTGATCTTTCGTTAGCATTTAACTCAATGTTAACGCATTAGTTAGGTTCCCTTAGTTTGTATATATCAATTTGTAACATTTTCAGCATTGCTGGTTCATCATTGTGTCTTAGCTTAAAAATGTTTCATGTCCACAAGATGTATTTTCAAATTTACAAGATGTTCTATCCATGTTATCTTTATATTCTCTTGTTGACGTGATTTAAATGACCAGCTTGACTACGAAAAAAGAGACCATGAATGGAGTAAAATAGTCCGGTCTTCCCTTAGTGATTGGGATAAGAATGTGAGAACAATAATTCAATGGTCGCCATTCTCTAGTGAAGAGGATCTTCTTCGTCAGGTAAATATACTTGCCTTTGTTCAGTGCAGTTTCTCAGTCACACAAATCATACTAATGAAAATTTACATGAGAGCTTCTATTACCTAAGAGCCAGTTACAATCTTACGATGATTGTTTTTTCATGTAGTACTACCCTTTTTACTGTCTCTGAGCAGATATTCTCACTAATGTGTTGCTTACTATGTTGTAGTTTGCTCTAATGAAGAATTGTGGGACACGGATAATCATATATAACCTGTGGGAAGATGACCATGGGTTGCTGGAACTTGATTTTGATGCTGACCCACATGTATGTCTTTTTAATCGCTTAGTGTATGTTGGATTAGTGTTTGAGATTACACAGAGATTTTATGCATACCATATTGATTGTATCTGCAGGATATCCAACTTAGAGGTGTCAATCGGGATGAGAAAAACATCAAAATGGCTGCTCAGTTTCCTAATTCTAGGCACTTCCTAACCTTCAAACACTCACTAAGGGTATTACACATTCATTATTTTTCATTTTTTGTTGCAATAAATATTCATTTCTCTCATCTTTTCAACGTGTTCCCAGAGTTATGTATCAATCCTCTACCTAAGAATCCCACCTGCATTTCGTATCATACTACGAGGAAAAGATGTTGAGCACCACAACGTGGTGAATGATATGATGCAGACTGAGCAGATCACATATCGACCTCAGTATGGTGCTGATACATATGTTAAGGATTCAAATGTATGTTTTTTTAACAACTTAACTAGACCAGCCTTCTTATAATTCTATTTACTGCTAGAAAGGATCCAATTTAAAGCTGGTTGCTTCTCTTACCAGATGTCTGCTGTTGTAGTTCTCGGATTCGTGAAGGACGCAAAACATCATGTTGATGTTCAAGGCTTTAATGTCTACCACAAAAACCGACTCATCAAGGTTTTCCTTCTTGCTAACATGATACTAGGCTTTTACTGGACTTCATATTCTCACTTTTTTAAATTGTTTCATCAGCCATTTTGGAGGATATGGAATGCAGCAGGCAGTGATGGTCGTGGGGTCATAGGTATTTGCTTGATCTGGAAGTTGTAATACTTTATTTGCTTTTTTATTACCTGTAGATGTAATGCCACTTCTTCTGCTAATAGGTGTTCTAGAAGCTAATTTTGTTGAGCCTGCTCATGATAAGCAAGGGTTTGAGCGTACAACAGTTCTCTCTAGGCTCGAATCTCGTCTAGTTCAAATGCAGAAGATTTATTGGTCTGATTCTTTTCTCATGTTTTCTTAAGCTTGACTTGGATGTTCCATGTCTTATGTTGTTCCCATTCTTTTTTGATCAGGAGCACCAACTGTCACAAAATTGGCTATGCACCTAGGCGATACAAGCCTGGAAACGGACATAGTCACAGAGGTACAGTGTCTTTATTTCTTTCTAAGGTCCAAACGAATATAGTAGGAAACAGACATTTGAAAAGGTGTTTTCTATTGGATTGTAGACACATCACCAGAAAATGATCATGAGGGATCTGCTCCATCAGGCATCAAAACTAGAGCTTCTGACAAGTTTTACTCAAGCTCATATCCTAGTCATCATAAAGGGGACAATGGTGTGTCAGGGAAAGATAGTTCAGTGGTAAACACTCCCAACCAATAATCTCAAAGCTTCCCCTTGTAACAGATCTTTTATATTTTTTTTGTGCCTTGGTACTCTCAGTATTTGCAAGAGGAGCTGAGACGTGAGAAAGAGCGAAGCAAGGCCCTTGAAGATGAGGTATAGTTCATACTCTTTGGCATCTTCTTTTAACTCTCTCTACATTTTGTTTTTTCCAAACCTGATGGAATCCTCCATGGCTGATTTAGGTTAATCTAGCAAGGGAAAAAATAGAAGAAATGAGCAAAGATAAAGAGAATCTGATTGAGATATTCACAGAGGAAAGAGACAGACGTGATGGAGAGGAAGAAAATCTGAGAAAGAAGCTAGAGGTTCCTCCTCATTTCACTAAAACAAAACCTCTCTTCATGATTAACATTTTTGTATGCTCATCTTCATTGCAGGAGGCCTCCAATACTATTGACGAGTTGTTGAATAAGATTAGAAAGCTGGAGGAATCTAAAGGCTCGAGCTGGAGACGTTAAGCAATTGAACTTGCAAATATGATTGGAGGTTAGCTTATGAAAAGGTAGCTCTATTTGATTTGTGGCTCCACCTGCATGGGGGGTTGGATGCATGTTGTAGATTAGTGTAACAATGTAATTGGTTTCAGTCTTAGGGTTGGAGTTACTCTAATAAATGCAAAATTTGAGTTCTTTTTCACCAAACTCGTAAGAGCACTTGCACTCTAATTTGTTTTTCCTGAATAATATAATCAGTTTGATATAATCAGGAAAAAACAATGAAGAGAGAACCAAAGCTGCATGATATGCTTGCGGCTAGAGTTCACATCAACTTAAAACAATCTGAAGTTTCTTGAGTTTGTTTTATGGACTCTCTCTTCAAAGCCAAAGAGACTCACAAAAATAACTACAAGTTTCATGTGAAGACTACATAACTTTAGTTTTTCTCATTGATTTAAAGGAACAACAAATAAGGTTGGAGTTAATGATTCCTACAAAACGTGAACGATAAGAAAATGGAGTCATGGACTCTTACAAAACGGGAACGTCTAAGAAGTGGATAATTGTTTTTTTCATGCGGAGCTTGTTTTCTTACTTGAACAAGCAAACAACTTTAAAAAAATGTGTTTTTGGTTTCATGTGAGCTAAGTCGGTGTAAGAATTAGTGGAAGCATACTAAAAGGACGAGCCATAAATAGTCCTGGGCAAATAAATCGAACCCGATCCAATGAATCCAAACCTATCCAAACACTACATAAATACCGAATGGATTTTGTTTTATGATATTTTAGGTTATAAGTTTTAGCCGAACCGAATCCAAACTTAAATGGATATCCGAAAAAAACTCGAAACTTCAAAATTCCAATAAAACTTGTACCATACCAACTCTCAATTTCTAATATGTATCTAAAACACAAATACCTACAATAATTAGGTATTACATAAATAATTAATTCAAACACTTAGTCTAATATTTATTTATTTGGTAAATATTAATGTTTTATGTTTAAATTGTATTTGAAGTTTAGTTTATTTGTTTTGAAGTTTAAACAATGTTGTTATTTTAAAGTCTAAATAGTGTTTTTACGTTTATATAATTGTTAGTTGTTAACTTGATATTTTATGTTTCACTATGTGTGATTTAAGTACATTTCAGTTTATATCAAGTTGATGTACACATGATCTTTTGATTAACGTATATTATGGCACCGAGACATAAAAAATACAGTATATTTAGATAAGCTTTCTTTATTTTAATACATTATTAAGTATTTTTCGGATATAATCAAGTACAAATTAGTAAACCCGAATCAAATCCGAACCAAAATTTTATAATATCCGCATAGAGCTGATTTTCGTAAACCTGAAAACCGATTAAACCTGAACCAAAACACGATTGGGAACCTGAATGCGCATCCATACCTTTAAAGATAAGAAGAAGCACAACGGAGGAACAACCCACAAAATGGAAAAAGATCATAGCTAACCAAATAAACCAAAGCAAGACCAAATCAATTCTGAAAACCAAAGAAACTATTGAAACTTAAAAAAACAGAGAGAAAATAAAATTCCGGAAGAACCGGACTAAACTTAATTAAAATTCACCAAAGATGAGAGATGAATCTCAAGTTACTACCCAACCAAGATTATGCTTTGGAAGCCATCTCTTGCCAGAGTCAATAGCCGACCGTCCATCACCAGAGAGGAAGATAAGGTCGCCGGAGGCAAAGCTAGCCGGCCACTAGAGAATAAATGCATCGCCGGAGCTGAGAATCGGTCGGAAACACTGTTGCCAGAGAAGAGCTCAAACGAAAAATAAACGAGCGCTAGAAAGCCAAGATGATCTCTCTCTAAAAGATTTTGAGGAGATAAGAGAGAGAGATCCAATCCATCATGCTTTTATTTTGAAGACACCTATTGTATTCTTATATAGAGACATATTATCAACAGAATAAGATAATATGTCTTCTAAATTAAAAAGCATTCGAAAATAATTGAAAGCCTCAAAACACATTACATAATTTTATATCTATTCAGGTTTTTTTTGTGCATCTCTCATTGTAACATTGGAGATTTTAGGTCTGGACATTCGGATCTTCATATTAGGTTCGGGTCGGGTCTTATCGGATCCGGATCCTTTGGATCTTAAATATTTAGACCTAATAAAGTAATTATAATTAGTCGTTTCAGGTTCAATTTAGGTCATGTCAGTTCTATTTCGGTTCAAATATAAAGTTGGACCCAATAAAGTAATTAGATTTTGTCAATTCGAGTTCAGTTCAGATTTGGTTCGGGTTTTGTCGGGTCTTTACTTGAAACCCAAACCAATAGCTGAAAACTCAAACCCGAAATTTAAAAATAATCTGTAATACCAAAACTATATTGAAACACCTATATACACCTAATATATACTAGAAGTTTCAGGTATTTCGGATATCCATCGGGTCTCAGATCTCGGGTCGAGTCCAAAACCGCATATCCTCTATAACAAGACTCAATAGAATAAATGGCGCTATCCGTACTTGATCCAAACCAGTTTCTTGGGTCGATTCCAGTTTTGGTTTTTGGATCCGGGTAAAAAATCCCACCCTAGAGATTCTTCTAGGAAAGCCATTACAAATCGCGTAGTTTGGGCTGCTAAAAGTAATTGGGCCGTAGCGAACCTTTTTCTAACGAAATACAATATATAAAGCCCAATGGCTTTAGTAGTTTTTACGCGCGTGATTTCCTACATGTTGACGTAATATAAAGAAGGAGAATCATGCGGCTACTTAGAATAAGATTAACCGGAGTCTATTAAAGTAGAGTTCTTACCTTTTCTAAAAGACGTTTCTTAGCTTTTAACTAAAAAAACCTAAGAACCGTCTCTTAAATAAGAACCATAAGAGACGTCTCTTAACGAGAAAAATGTAAAAAAAAAAGAAAATTAAAAAAAACAAATTTTACGTTAAAAACTTCACTTTAAAAGATCCGGGTTAATCATGGCCTTAATAAACTTAAATTCTTACATGTTGAGGTAATATAGAGGAGAATCAAGTATTTGTGAGTAGAGAACATCAGAAGTATTTCATAAAAACTAAAACATACTTATTGAAAGATAATACAATTTCGAAATATTTCGAAATAATATGTTGGGGGAAAAGTACAATCTAGTGAAATACAACTCAACAGTACAACGTTCATAAAATCAATAATATATAAAAATAAAAATAAAACCACTTAGGTTTGGATTTGGTCTGTCACATTCTTTTCCATCTGACCCTCTAAATCACCACCATTAGCTCGAGGATGAACCGTCAAATCACCGGAAACTGGAGTCGTTGATGCAAGCTTGACCATGTCAATGGAATGATCCTGCACCGTTTTGGGTTTCTCTGTGTCATCAACTTTTGGTGCCTTGTAGTACTTGAATATGATGTAGAGAATCATTTGAACTGCTCCCAGAAACGCACCCAATATATTTGGAAGCTTCAATAAACAAAAGTAATCACCCATTAATCATTTGTTGTCAACAGTAAAAATCCCATTAATTTTCGACAGATTAAAGAAAAAATAAATATATAATAATATGATTGTTAGCATAAAGCAAAAGAAGAGTACGGCTCAAATCATATATTCTCCTTCTTTATATAGAAGGAATATAAAGGGAAAAGAGACAAAAGGTTGTGGAAACTCTTTCCTCTTTAAACATGCACCATCCATAATAACATATGATATGATCATGTTACGCTGTCCATAATTATATGCTTGTAAAAGATCTAATATTATAATAAAAAAAGACTCACCGCAACGTAGAAGTCTTTAATAGCAAGACCGTAGAAGAGCCACGTAATGGCGCTGAGTGTAAGAAACAATGATAGAGAGAAGGGCATAAACTCCACACTCTTTGTTCGTATCACCACTCTCTGCATCATTTTTTTGTTTACTTTCACATGTTAAAACGATATAATATACGTAAACATAAAGAGATGCTAATACCATAAAAAGAATGAAATAAATTTCTCTAGAGTATTATATATTCTTCATGATTTTTTACTCTTCAGAGTATTATATATTAGGGCATAATTAACGGGAGTTTTTAAAGGGAAATGTTTAGTGGTGGCTCCCATTTTTTTATGAAAAACCGGTGCTTATCGTTGTTAAATAAACAACAATTTTGAAGGGATTTTTGACCGTTTGCGAACTCCACCTGTTCGCAGACCCCACCTGTTCGCGGATTTCATCGACATGTGACGGTCTGCGATTGATTATTTTTTAATTTTTTTTTTAGAAAAAAAAACTTAAGCAACTCTAAAACCGTTTCAGGGTTAATGTTGGTCTTATAGGTTTATGTAGCAAGTATATAGAGACGTACCATGATGCTCAAAGGAGCTGCGAAGACGCAAACGGAAAATCCAACGCAAATCCCTCCAAGGACTTTCTCACGGTTCGATCTTTTGGTCAAGAGCTCACATACAAGAATAATAGCAGCAAACCCCAAGAAGTTCAAGAGCCCTAGAACCTTTAAAGTTGATATCTACACGGTTGTTTTATATCTCATCAGCTAACATATTTTTATATAAGTGCATTTTAAATATTACCAAGGGAAATGATATGTGTTAACACGTACTCTAGCTTTCTTGTTAGCATAGGTTATGAAGAGGATGATGTAGATGGTTTCTATGAAGCATCCAACTGCATTTATTGTAATGAGAAGGAAGCCTGATCCATCTTTCTGCATAGCGTAGTAGATCCATAGCATCGCGCTAAAGAGAGCTGACACATAGGGAAGTGATTGAAAGCCTTCTATAGATTTTTTCTTGCAGATCCTAACAAACGTTGGCCTTCACGTACATGAAAAATAATATCCAAAATATATTTATTAAACTAGTCGATAAAGAGGAAACATATAAGAAAGTGAGTGTTTGAAATTGATGATGCTTACACTGGTGCCAAGAAAACGATAAACGATATGATGTTGCCTGTAAAGAAACGTTTATCAAAGATACCGTGAGTTAAAATGGACATATACATATATACTAACATGGAGAGTGTCGGTTATAAATTTGATGCTTTTTCTTGAACAAAAAAGTTGATGAAAACTTAGATACTTACCCATGATTCCAAATGTAAAGGCCAATACGTTTAGAGCCATTTTGATTGTTTTGTAAATGAGCTTTCGACTATATATCTTTCTACTTTTGAATAAGATTATCGAAGAAAATGAATAAGGTAACAAGAGGAGGTGTTCAACTCTTGTTAGCTCTAATTGAGTTTTCTTCGATATGAATTTATAACTACGAGGCCAATCATGCACACTATATATAGAGAGGGTTGGGGACGTTGTCGTTTTCGTGGTCTAAGAGAGAGAAGAACATCGCATATTGATGGTCTCAGGTATTTCTAAAGCTTTTTTTAAAAAAATAGTAAATATTCGATAATTTTATGTGGTATGCACTCTTGGCGTGTATTATATTAATGTCAAACTTTATGCCAAACCTTGGTTTATATTATTATCTTAGCAATTTAAGTGAGCTTTCTTTTTCCTTTAAACCAAATAATAATAAGAAAATTGAGCTAAACTTATTGGTGATTTGTTCTTTTGGCATGACCAATAAATTAAACCATTGCTCGGCTGTTAGTTTTATGACCAACCATTCAAATAAATATCGATTAAGGCCATATATTCCATAAATACGTTTGGTGGTTGGTTACCTTTCATCACTAGATTTATGCAATCATGTAATTTTCCAGTATTCTACCAGGACTCGTACTAGCTAACTAGTTTACATACCTATTTTACATATACATACATATATATAACTTATACATGTTTTATAATTTGTGCTTTACTATTCAAATTTTTCTTTTTTTACTATTCAAAAGTTTGCATGGTAAAATTTACAATACACAACTCCAATTAACTGGCTACATGCAAGAGAAAAATATTGAGTCATACCGAACCCAATATCGAACACGAAGAGGCATTTAGAGAGGAATATGTTTTCTAAACCACGCCAGGACAAAAAAAACGGATCAGTAACTCAAGTTCCCATTTTACATATCGAAGTTCCATTGAGGTACAACCCATGTTCGGTCCTTTTATTTCACGTACCAGTAAAAATGAACGTTTAGGTGTTCGCCACGTGTGACATATTTTATGTTGTCTTTTAGAGCACTCTTGAAGTTCATGATTTGGCAGCCAAAATTAGGTCCGTAACTAATTCTATTTTATTAGCCTTCATAACAACAGATAATAATATTATGTGTTCCCTGTGATAATGTATATAAACGATTAGAGAAGAAAGCAAAACACTAAATGTATAAAACAAAAAGAATAGTGCGTTTTCATCTTAGATGTGATTGTAGCGTGTGTAAACCGTATAGGTAAAGATTCACCATCATGCTTCTTAGTGTTCCACTTACTTTTCATGTTAATCTAATTATCTTCAAATATATTATTGTGTCCAACAGAAATTTTCAGTTAATGTCTAGATAATCTTGTTTTTGTAGCAAAAATGTTATCAAAGCAGTACATTCAACTAGTCAAGCTGATATTACTGGAATTGTATGATATATCAATGTTTTAAGTTAAAATTCTTTGTTATGTTTATTAGTACTTATGTGACATAGTTATAAAATAGGTTTTAATTTTTTTTGAATTTATGTACTTATTTATGTTTATATTTTTAATGTTTT
This sequence comes from Moricandia moricandioides, assembly GCA_905132885.1. Classification (NCBI taxonomy): domain Eukaryota; kingdom Viridiplantae; phylum Streptophyta; class Magnoliopsida; order Brassicales; family Brassicaceae; genus Moricandia; species Moricandia moricandioides. The sequence continues at coordinate 32,910 of CAJHQQ010002731.1, forward strand.
TAACTTTTATCAAAAAATCATTTGTGTATGGTAAATTCGGAACTAGAGGTATTTTTATGAAGATTTGATTAGCGTTTGGAATATCCTAAAGAAACTTACTTATAAAATTATAATCATGAACATATGTTATATTTTAACATATAATGCCAAAACACATATTTGCTTCTAAAACAATCATGGTTTTGGTGAATTTATTTGAACGACCAGAGTATATGAAAATGATATTTATATGAGAAAACATTGCATATAAAAGACATTTTTAGTCAAATTTTAGATTATTGTCAGATTTATTAACAAACACCAAATCAGTTACCTATATAAAAATCTTATCACTTCTGATTATGGTTACACCATGATTCTGTGTTGTATACTAAACTATATAATTTAGAGATTATGTGTATTTGTTTAACCTTTATACATAAAATCAGTTACTAAGCTTATTCCTTGTCAAATTAGATATCGATAAGTAGATTTCTGAAGTTTTTTTTATTCAATCAATTGTTAAAACATTTTTCTTGCTTTTTATTTAAATTTGTGAAACTAGCCCAAATACACTTATAACTCCATCTATTGTTACCGTAAAATGCATTATTTAATGGATATAAATCGATGAAAAATATATAAAAGAGAACCTCTATAGAGCAGTAATGAAACTTGAATCAAAGTCAAGATAAATTTGATAGTGAGTACTAGTAAAAGATGGACGTGGCATGTTAAATGCTGAATTTAGAAAGTTCAGGCGATAAGGTAATTATCATCAACACCACTTACTTTGACGCATTTTGGTGATGCCTCATGACCACTGTCAGTGTCAGTGTAAGATATTTACGTATATGTATGTAACTATTATAATGTTTGAAGTTGGTGAAAATGAACTAGTCACGATTTTACCTTCATTGTCCTTTTGCCATTTCAAGACAGAGTAACTTGAATATCATGTGGCCGTGATATATAGTATGTCGTCATACGTACCGATGAGGGTCACATGGACCATGTCACCATTGCTAAATATGCTGAAAATTAGCATTTTTCATGTGAAAGTCATTATTCGTAACAATTGCTATAACTAGTATCATGTAACATAACATTTCAATAAGATAATAATTAGTGGAATAAATTACTTTCATTTTGTGGTAAAAGTGTAGTGTTCAGTTTACAAGCTTATACGTAGTTTTATAGTATATCAATTCAACAAAAAAAAACTTTGAGAAAAGTAGAATATAACAAATTAAATAACATATCAAAGGAGAAACAGAAAACGTCTGGTTGAAACAAAAAGTGAATGAAAAGGATTGACTAATGAAAACCCATTTGCATCTTGATTATTGTTTCCACCTTTCGTTTTTAGTCTCACTCTCTTAATCAAACACTAATTGAATGATTAAATAATTTCTTGTAATAAAAATAAGTAAATAATTAGCAATGGAACTTTTTACTTTATGGAGTCTCTGTGGTTCTTCTACGGTCAAAGGGAGTGGTTCCATCCAACCATGCAGATTCCTTATTAGACGGTTAAAACTCGTTCCCAACCATTCCTCCTCGTCCTCACTTTCTTCACTTTGGAATTCAAATATATTTAACTAAGTGTATAAGGTGTCAACATTGTAGGAGAGGAGCATCTGTTTGATGCTCCAAAACACAAGTAGTACATTAGAATCAGAATACATATACCGACATCAGATTTAAATAAGGTACTTACAAAATATTATTCAATCTTAAGAATGTTGTTGCAAAGTGTAAATGATCAAATCAGGGATATATGCGAAATTATTAGGGATGCTAGAGTATGCTTTACTGCTAAAAAACAGCTTTACTTCGTTGCCCTATGAATCACCAGTCAAATATAGCTCGAAGAATAGAGCCTTAGTGAGTGGCATACTTTGCTAAACACGGAACAAAGGTTGTATTATTTGTAGTGATCATTTTATTAAATATTAGTTGAAACCAATAATATGCCTAAATATACATAATTTAATCACTAAAACAACAACGCCAAGTCCCAATTTTTATGGTCATCTGACTGAATATATTATGTTCAAAGATTCATTCACAAGCATCACAAACACAAGGTCAAGGATGCACTAACAAGTGAACACATACAAATACCTATTAACCAAAAAATGGTCAATGGAACAAGAAACAAAAGGAGAACAAAGCCAGGGCCGGTCTAACGTTTTTTAAAAAACTTGTAATGTCTATTCTGAAATACAAATTTATGTCCTTATTTTTCATATATTTTTTTATAGTGTTCCATATACATTTAAAATTGTTGTATAAATTCGGAATGCCCTAAATAGTTGGTTCTTTTGCCTATGCCTAGCTTTGCTGGACCGGGTCTGAAAAAAGCTATCCCTTGAACCCCATATATAGTAATATACATTGATTAAAGGGGGAAATAATAATTTCAAGACTTTCTATATAAAAAAAAAACTTCAAAACTTAGGGCCTAACTGGTGTAAACGCAGTGGTTGCGGGTGCAGCTGCATGAGTTTGCGGATAACTGCGATTTTAAGCGTTACTACGTGATTTACACGATTGGTACAACGGTTAGAAATTGATGCGTTTACAAGATACTTGTTACTAATTGACTCTCAAATGTGACATTAGTTTATTAATAAATTAACAATATTAAAAGTTCATATAATTAGAAAATATTAAAAATCATATTATTATGATATATATGAAACTGTATTTATAAAATCACAGTACTAAATTATAAACAAAATTATTTTTTGGGTTTATATATATGTATTTATATATTAATATCTAATAATCATAGTAAATATTTTTCTACAGTTTTATAATAAATATTAAAATATAATATTAAGTATTTTATTTCCTAAATTTTTAAATTTAATTAAATATTTTTTATTTTAATATAATTTTTCTGAAAAAAATTATTCCTCCCGCAAACGCTAGTTGGAGCAAGCTTTTGATTTTGAGAAGTTTAGAACGGTTCGAAGAAATTTATAGTATTTTTGTGATTGTTGCAAAACACCAACAACCGTTACCAACCACAAAGCTATGTTTGCAGGTGGTAGTAGATAAACCAACCAGGCTTTTATTCGTGACAAAAAATATCGATGAAGACTAACTATTTGTGTATATTATTATTATTATTATTATTATTTTAATTATCAATTTAACAAGAATAGGTTGTGGTCAGATAAACCGATTTTCTGAAGAGACTTTCGTATGTCCATGTTTGATATATATGGGAAAAAATACGACTTTTGTTCCTTGTTTCTTTTGCTACCAAGTCGGCCGACCATTCTTATTCCGAAAAATATGAACTAGGTTCACGTCCTCAAAGTCCTCTTGTAATTTCTCAAACACCTTAATCTCCGTCGCAAATGCTGGCAAATACATCAGATTCTTAGTATGTTCATTAGGTATAACCATTATGTCTCGAAACGGATCGAAGTTATTCTCATGTTTCTTATATATAAAATAGTAGTATATATATAATAGTATGTTACCCTTAATTCATCGTGCATTTAAAGTGCTTTACCCTTTAGGAGATATTTTTTCCACCTTAGCTTTTTCTTCATGTCTTCACCCTTTGTGATATAACACAATACACAATTGTTATGGTGGAGCTTAAAAGTTCGACTGATTACATTTCCATTCACTTCACATCATACCGTCATCTCAATAATATTCCAGAATTTAAGAAGGATAAATTTGTCGTCTAGTAGGAGGAGGAAGCAATCTTTTTTTGGTACGACTTTGCTTAGACATTTGTTTTAATATATGCGAAGATCATGCGGTCTTGAAAGCCTAATGAACCTTCAGCGCATGACTAGGGACGCAAGTTACTCAAGACTTTGGTCTGTTTTTTGAGTGTTCTAAAAACTCGTTTATGCAGTAGGTATCTATGTATTGCTTAATAGCAAATTATACCTAAACAGAACAATTTTAGTCTAGGATATATTTTTTTAAAATCAGTCTAACCATTCAAAATCGGTCAAGATATCCATCTAATCAATAATTTCATGTAAAATGTCTAACTAGGCCTAATGATTTAACATTGGTTTTTCTAATTAGCCATAATTGACAACTTATCCATATCTGAATTTGCAAGTAACTTTCATGCCAACTGGACTAATAGTCTATGCATGGTGAAGCCCAATCGTCGCGCTTGTCCCCCAACGTCAACCCTTCTGTCCAGAAAGAAAAAAAAAACAAAGAAAAAAACCCCATTGGGCTCAAAACCAACTCGTTACACTTTTTATAATAAGGCCTAACTTCCCATACATACATACATACATACATACCCTGTTAATTTTGTTGTTCAGTCAAAGATTTTTTTTGATATTGATAGTGCTGTGATTGCTTTTTTTAAGAGTTGATGGAAATGAAACCTTGGGCACTATACTCCCTAAACCCACAAATTAAAACCAAATTGAATGTTAACATTGTTAAATCTCTGAACCATATGTAAACGGAATCATTGGGTCAAAGGAGGAACATACCATCCCTTAAATTCTGTAGACAAACCAAAAAAATAAAGAAAACGTGGCAAAGACTTTGACAAAATAATGGTTGTGACTATAGAACAAAGAACTAATGCACAAATTGCATTATTATTACAAAATTGTCAAAGTAGATGGCTGAGCAAGGGAACGCGTGGTCAGCACGAAGCAGGTAACTAAAGTTTTTTTCAATAAATATAATAATAATAATCAATGTTCACCACCTAACTTGTTATCCACCTCTTCTCTTCTCTTGTCTTCTCTTTCCTTGAAGCTTTTCTTTTCTCATCGTTCCTCCCACACGCCTCTCCTCACTTGTTCCGATTATCATCATCGTCGGCGTCTTCCGTCTCTTCTCCGTAAGTTTCTCTCTGTCTCGCCATTTCCCCCTATTTGATTTTATCTTCTCACTCTAGATCTGATTTACAGAACTTGTCTTCTTATTTTTATATGCTTCACTCAATCTCAATAGTGGTTTCAATTATACGCGAATTGTTCTTCAATTTAACGACTTTTCGGCTGGAATAGTTGATTTAGTATCAAAAGCTTTAAGCTTGGAAGCATCTAACTATATCTCTCTATATAAAGTTAGATACTTTGTGTATCCTCTGTCTTTCTTGGATTGTTTGTTTGAGTTTTTGTTTGTCTCGAATTGTGGTCTAGCTGCTCGTTGTCGTTGTTGTTTTGTGTTTGTAAGAAAGCGTATTTTATAATTCATTTGCTTTGTTGTTCAGATTCTTCCAACAAACCAAGAATGGCTAATTGTTCGGGAGACTCTAGCGACATGGCTTCTCAGTTTGACATTCTCCGATGCCCTTTCTTGAGGAACATCAATGAGCCCACTAATCTCTCCTTCTCTTCCTCCTTGCCTTTCCCCATGCCTGTAAGTACACTTAAAAGTCCCTTGCATTGTATTGTTTCTCATCACATGCTGACTTATTGATTCCTTGCAGGCACGAGCTGGTCAAGGGCCTATATTTGAGGATGGACCCAATTTTGATATGGCTTTTAGGCTTTTCCACGGGCAAGATGGAGTTGTCCCTCTCTCTCACAGCGCTAGAGCTGAAGCTGAGGACAAGTCTGTGCCTGTGTTCAACCCACTTGCTGCTAAGGCCGCCACCATCAGTCTCTCGTCTTTTGGACCTGGAGGGCCTTTTGGATTTGATGCGTTTTCCGACATGTTTAAAAACCAAAAGAGAAAGTCTGACTCATCCAAAAACAAGGATTCTTCCAAGGTAAAACTTTTATCCTCTTCTCATTGTGAAACCCTGAAACATGCATTGTGTTGTTGGATTATGAGGTTAAACATTCAAAGATAGAGCATGTTAAACATTCAAAGATAGAGCATCATCACTTACTTGTTGTTGGCTGCTCTTTCAGGGAGGAAACCATGAATCTATGAGTGACGACTGGCTTCAAACTGGAAACTGCCCAATTGCTAAATCCTATCGAGCTGTAAGTGGTGTGGCACCGCTCGTGGCAAAGATCCTGCAACCACCTCCAGGAATGCATTACAAGTGCCCTAAAGCAATAGTAGCAGCTCGAGCAGCCATATCAAAAACAGCTTTCGCCAAGAACCTCCGCCCACAGCCTTTATCATCCAAAGTACTAGTGATAGGGATGCTTGGAATGGCGCTAAACGTGCCTCTTGGGGTTTGGAGAGAGCACACTGAAAAGTTCTCAGCATCTTGGTTTATAGCTCTTCATGCAGCGGTTCCATTCATAGGAATACTGAGGAAGTCTGTGTTGATGCCTAAGATGGCCATGGTGTTTACCATAGCAGCGTCTGTTATGGGACAGGTGATTGGGTCAAGAGCAGAGAGGTACAGGCTCAAGTCAGTAGCTCAGAAGAAGATGACATTGGCTGGTCCAAACCCGTCGTCTGTTGAAGCAACTCAGATGCAGTTCGCTGGAGTTTCAGCTGATGGGAGGTGCGGTGACAAAGTGGTGATGAAATGGAATCCCATGTTGCTTGAAGTAGCAACTCCTGTCTCTACAGGAACAGCTAATGTTGTCTGCTAAAAGAGTTTTGATTTTTCTTCAAGAAGATCTCGATATATATAATTGTTTTTCTTGATTGTATTTGTAAAAGTTTCTAAATGTTTGAGAAAAACTAGAATAAATTCATTTTTAAACTGTTGAATTGTATTTTAATGTAAAAGACTCGGTTTATTGAATAAAATAATAAAGAGATAAAGATCAAAATAGAGTTAAAAAAGTTTTTGTCCTCAAAATAGCACTGAAAGAGAAAAATGACCAAAATAGACTTTATTAAAGGATGTAAATATATATTTATACATTTGGGTTAACTAATCTAAATTTAGGGTTTAGAGTTATGGGGTGGGGGTTTTGGAGTAGATTTTTAAAAATTTAAAAAATTTAAAAAAATTAAAATTTTCAAAATAAAAAAGGTCTATTTTGGTCATTTTTTCTTTCAAGTGCTATTTTTGTGACAAAAACTTCAAAATGAACTATTTGAGAGATTTGCCCTAAAATAAAATGATATGAGTTGGATATAGAGTTACTGAAAATACATGTCTTTAGTGTTTATGCATTTCATAATTAACATTAGATTTTAGATATGAACAACGTTATTTATGACAAAATTTAAACTTGCGTTATTGTAAGGTATCAACGTGAACTTGTGATGATTAGGCAAAAGGTAGTTTAGACTAATTTTTTTAAGTGACAATCACGTAAAATGTGTCATTTGAAAACCAATAAAAATAGTGAGGCTGCTCCGGCATTGATTAGATACATAATTAACTAAAGAATAATCCATTAAAATTAAGTAACAAAATGTGTAGTTAATCCATTGCTAATCAGTGTTAGCTACAAACCTTTCAACAATACATTTGTCTATCGCTGATGGTATTTTAGGTGTTGTTATATGGAATCAAAATAAAAATGTTTTAAAAGAAATAAGACGTTAATATTTTAGAACAAAGATAGAATAAAACCAGTCAAACAGCTTTTCTCGAATTCCCCTACAAAAATCTACTACTCATCACCTGCTATCATTACAAACATAATCTTATTTTCTATAGTGTTTTAATTGGTTTGTTTTTATTGTCTTTTGTATAGGTTTCAGTTTGAAAGGTCTTTTTACAGATAAAGCATCACCGTGCGATAAAGGACAATCTGGTAAGTGGTGCTGCACTAAAGGAGCCGCCAATCTGCGGAGATGACAAAAATGAATGTGAGAAAATGTGCATTGAAGCAGCTAAACCTTAACCAAGTTATTATTTGAAAATAATGATTTTTAATAACCTTTATTTACTAAAATTTAAATTAAAAAAAATTATTTGTAATTTTGTTAAATTTGAATATATGATCTACAAGAATATATATTGTTTTGTTTATTTTGATAACTTATACATGAATAAGTTTGATATGCTAAAACATTTATACCGATAAAACATAGTAGTGTAGTTTGGTTAATAATTATTTATATATAATAGCAAAATTAATTTTGTTTCCCGATGAGATCATTTTTCATAGAAAAGTCCAACAGTTAAATTTATCATTTTTTTATAATCTAACAGCCATATTTTTTTATTATTATTACTATATAATTAAAATGATGTCATCAAATTTATTTTTATATCCGAAAACTTTAATTGTCAAAAACTAATTGAAATCTACATAAAAGTCGGATGAACAAAACCCATTTTAAATGTGATAAGGTCTGACCATAATATACTTTTTAATTATTTGTGAAAACTATATATAATTTCTATATATAAACGTCTTATAACTCAAGACAAATATGTTCACCTAAACCGATTATATAACCAACCAAACCAATAAATTTCGTGAGATTTAACAAATATTGTATGTGTTCTTTTGTTTATTCCAGAATGTGAACAACTAAGTAAAATATGAAACATTATTCACATACTTCATATTTTGAAATAATTGTTCACATATTTATATAACTTTACATATTTCATAACTAATGTGCATATTATACCATGTCATCTTTATCATACCTAATAATTCAATTACTGTTAGATACACCCTTTTTTGTTTGATGAACCATTATCATATTAAACTTAAAAATGATGTGTTTTATAAAAGAATTTGGTTCAAGTAAAATAAAATTTTACGACTAACAAATTTTAAAATTTTATCAAAACAGAAAAAAAAAACTTAAATAAATGACCTACACTTGAGACTACATTATGATATACAACTTTTGAATAAAGTATGTTCAAATTATAAGTTATAAATTAATTTATGAAAATGGGCAACAAGGAAATATCCGTGCTTTAACAAAAAATATCCGTACTTTCAAAGCGCGAATCAAAATCTACTTGTAGTTTACTTCACATTGGAGGTCTGTTTATGTTGGTCTAGTCTAATTTTAAGAGGTGGATTTGTGATTCTTTGTTCATGTTTTCGGTCTTTTCTTTTTGTATTTGTAATTAATCCTTTCAATTTGTGAGTTGTTGATTATGAAGGTGTTTATCCGCTGGCTTTTGATTAAGACATGTTTGATTTTGTAATTTGTCTATTAGATAACTTTTTTAATATTTCTAACAAGAAATATTAGTACTTGGAAATAATTTTGATTCCTTTTAGTTCAACTCTGGTATTTTGATTTGGTTTGAGGTTTTAAAAACAAACTAGAATTTGACCCGCGCTCCTGCACGGGTGTTTGATTTAACTTGTGTTCAACATAAACTTATAAATCGCTGCTTTTATAAAAAAATCCTTTGTATATTTTTTATGTTTTGTTATTTACATATAGAATAGAATATTATATTATAATATAGATGTTGATTATATTTTTTTTACTTATACATAATATTATATTCAAAACGTATAACTTGATGCAATTTGATGTAATTGTATTATTCATATATTAACTTGTTGTTTTTTTTAATTTATTTTGAAATGAAACAACATACTAAAATTTTTAATTGTCAATATATAAATATCGATTTGGTTAGATAAACTTTGGAATTGTAATTATTTAATTTAAATTGATTTTAAATGCAGTACCAGAATCTGTAAATAAAAAAAATATAAAAATGAAGTATTTAATTTATTGTAAATGCAAAGGCTAAATTTGTAAATAAAAGGAAATATTTTTAATACTGCTATCCATGTATCCAAACAATCCTTATTATCCATGTTTCCAAACAAAATCCTAAAGTACTTCTACTTTAATAATATAGATGATTCAAGTAAAAGTCTAAAACATAGGTTTGGTTTATCAGTTTGAATCAGTTCAAAATCTTCACAGATATACAAAATCATTTTTATAATTATTTGGAGAAGTTGAAGCAAGTAGCCCATTATTTTGAGTATTGAAAATTCTATAAGCATTTAATAAAAATCAATTTACTTAATAAGAAAAAATCAAATCTTTCACTATTAACAAAAATATTATGTAAAATTTAATTTAATAGGTGTTTTATTTTACAATGGTGATGATTGGTTGGAATGAAAAATGTAAAAAAAAGTCTGTAAATTTGTATTGTAGGTGAATTGATTATAGCTGTAAATTTATTGATGTAGATTTATGTTTTGCAAAGATTTTTGTTGCAGTCAAACTGGTTGTAGCGGTAAATTTTTGGTTGTGGATGTTTTAAAATAAAACATGTGAGGTATGTAATGTATATATAAAATAATTTGTACATTAATTAAAATACTTTATATGAATAAACAAAGTATACATTATCAAAAAATTCAATTATATAATGTAAATACATTGTATTTATGTTATTTAAGAATAATAGTATATAAAATTATTCAAAAATGAATTAAATTTATAGTTAAAGTTAATATTTAAATATTAATTAATTTAACTAAAATTATCTAATATATTGATATTATAGATGATTTTAATTTTAAAAATTCTACAGCCTATATAATAAAGATCTTAGATTTTTTTTCTAATCTACATAAGAAAATAGTTCTTTATTTTTTTGGTAAAGTTTAATAGAATTTTTATGTAACTTTAACTTTTTTAAAAAATTATATCTGTATGACGATTTAAAAATAAAATAAAATAAAATAAGTGAGATAAAACCCAACCAATCACCTACAAACTTAGATACTAATTCAAATTTGTTGTATCATGATCTGTTGTCTCTTCTATTATGGAATATAACAACATTTTTTATATTATGGAATATCAGCTATATTACCGGATAATAGGTATAATCTAAGTTTTTTTTGAAAAGTAGGTAAAAGCTAAGTTATGTTCTTATTCAGTTTTTTTTTTTTATTTAAGCAAAGCCGAAAACAATAGAAACAGGTGATCAATGGATGTAAAAATAAATGACACAGGGGCAAACGTGATACTGGAAATTTGATATGAACAATATGTAAGTAAACAGAAAGTAAGTTAATTATCCAAAATCTTTTTTTAAAACACCAAATAATATTTAAAGTGACGTGTATACACTATATATATTCAAAGATTTGTTACCAAATTTAATGTATTCAAACGGGAAGTGCCCAGCTGTTTAGGCAGAGGATTCGATCATCCAACGTCCTCAAATATGTTGTTTTGCGATCTCATCCACATGTTAATTTGCTATAAAATCATGATCTGTTGTCTCTTCTTATCCATACCATTTCTCTTCTCTTTCTCTTGTCTTGGTGAAGTTTTGGGATCTTACACCACAACAAACAACAACCATATCTTTGTCTTATTTGTATCATTTATCCATTTTTGTTCTTTATCTTAAGGAAAGTAAAATCTTGATTCTTCTGAATAATGATGGGAGCCAATGATGGGAGAAGAACGCCGTTAATGAATCTTGGGGTTCAAGTGTCAATGAGAGTGTTAACCATTGGCACTGCATTGGCCTCCATGGGGTTCATGATCACTAACCATGAAGTCGCGTCTGTTTATGGCATTAATTTTGAGGCTACATACAGCTACTCATCTTCCTTTAGGTATGCTCTTTTTGCTCATTGTATCAAGGTGCACATACTGATCTAATTAGTGAACTAAAAATGATGGAATGAAGCATCATCAATTTACCAAATCACATTATAAAGTACGTACGAAAAAAATGATTCACACATTTTAGTGGAAAATTTGCAAAACAAAATGGAGAAATATTAAAGAAGAAATATCTCTCTAATGTGAGTAGAAGAATATGTAAAATAAAACCATTCTTGAACTTTTTATGTCTCATTCATCCACATCTATTTTATCTTTATTTCATTGATTTGTCTCATGTTTGCTACCACTTTTTATTTTTATTATGGTAAACATGTCAAGATGTTTACTACCACTTGAAACCTAAAACATGGACAAATTTAAACTGTGTAAGCTTTGGTATGTTTTGAAGGTATTTGGTGTACGCAGACATGGCTATCGCCGGCATGACATTGTTTACGCTCGTATGGGCTTGTTTAGCTGTCCGTAGAAGAGGACTTGTTTTTGCACTCTTCTTCTTTGATTTGGTAATTATTCTCCATTTTTTCTTTCTGAATATATGATATGAACTATATACATGAACATTTTGAGATGGATCGGCCTTGAGATTTAGAGAGCCATTTATCAAATATTTCAACTAATTTTTTTTTTTACAAATTTGGAAGTCTATTAAAAATTATTTTGGAAGTGTGTGTCTATGTAGTTTTCTTCAAAAAATTTGGTATCCTATGACCAATATTTCCTTCTGTTTTGCCAAGGACCAATCCTGGCCGGTTCTGAACACTAATATTCGCTTTACCCTCCAAAATTTAAAGAGCTATTATACATAAATCGCAAGGGTTCCAAATTCTCCAAAATTCTTTTTATTAAGCATTAAACTAAAAAGTTTTAATAATGTTGTACAGCTAACGACGCTGACGTCTATATCGGCTTTCTCTGCGGCCATGTCGGATGGTTACATCGGAAAGTATGGTAATACACATGCTGGTTGGCTTCCAATATGCGGCTACGTCCATAATTACTGTAACCGTGTTACTCTCTCACTCGCTTTGTCCTTCGCATCTTTTCTACTCTTGTTCATCCTTACAGTCTTAACTGCCTCAGCTGCTCGTCATTACTGATTAACTTTCTTTACTTTTCGTATTATACATTTGCTTAAACTCTCATGATTTTTCAAGCTTTCTTATATTACTTATTGTTATAAGATGAAAAATCGAAAGAAAGAAATTGTATGATTACGTGAGGTGTTTAACCTTGAGACTCTTGTTACTTGTTGTGTTATGTTAAGTCTCCTCTTCATTTGTTTTTTGGGACTCTTGTTACATTTCAGTGCTAACCAACTCCTACCAAAAAGTGATAAGCATATACTTCAACAAGGATAAGCATACTCCTCCAGATATTCAAATGATTGCTAGACTTCAAATTTAATGATTAGATAACTTAAAAATAAATCTTCAACAAACACAATCGTTTGTATAAATTATCATCACCAAAATTATGATATTTTATGAATGAGCAAAAATAGTAAATTTCTTATCATTCTTTACAATTTATACCATTTATAAGGAATATTTGTTATCTATAATTCATTAACATTAGTTTACATTTAAAGAATTGTAGACTGCGTTTATCCCTTATCAAATTTGGGGAAAAAACATAAGTAATAGATATTCCTTCTTTTTTTCATCATTCTTTTTTTTTCTTATTCTCTATATTCATTTCATAGTTACCAGTTAGAATTAAATATTTTAGTCGAATCTACTATGTTTTTTCTTTATATTTTTATTATGATTTACTATTAGGCATGGCCAAAAAAAACTGAAATCCAAGATTTAAATTGAATTTGTATCGGATCCGAAGCCAAACGGGTATCCGCTTACAACTATTACTATGATACTCATCAGATAGTTTTTCTAGATAAAGTTTAAATGAACATAAGATATTATCACAAAAGACTTCATACTAAATGGATCCCCAAAGAACATTTAAACTAGACACGACCAAGAACCAATATGGGCCTGTTGAAGTAACTTGTATTTTGGTTTGGGCATATCCTAGTTGCAAAAAAAAACTGCGATCAAACACTTGACAAATGTAGGACCCCGTAGCAACATGTGCCGAAGATAGGCCAAAATCCGCAAGAATAAAACTCGGCCACAAAAACAGAGGGGCTTGTGGTTGCGTCTAACACACAAACGACGCCGTATCCTCTACTTTCCAACAAAAATATATTTCTTCTTTAAGAGATTACACCTTATCCAATTATTGGTTGCATTTTTAGAAGAAGCCAGTGTTTGTGTTTGTCTACATCTCCTCCAATGGCTTCCCTATCAACCAACTCTATAAGCTTCAAAGCTCCCTCCATACAATCTACTAGAATCTCTCAGGTAAACTCTACACATTCTTCTCTTTAAACTCAATAATATTGTTTGTGATGATACGTTAATAGTGTTAATCATCAGGTGTTAAGGAAACCCTCGAGTTTTCAATCTATCTCCTTTGAGTCTTCAAAGAGGCTTCGTCTTCACATCAGTTGTGCAGTAAGTAAAGTATAATTATTTGAATTATATGAGAAATGCAATAAGGTTGATTGTAACATGTGAGGAGGGTTTAGGCAAAACCAGAGACAGTTCAGAAAGTGAGTGACATTGTCAAGGAACAATTGGCTTTGTCCGCAGAAACTGCTCTCACTGCCGAGTCCAAGTTCTCTGCTCTTGGCGCTGATTCTCTCGACACTGTATGTTATACTCTCTCTCTGGCTTTTCATATTAACGTGTTGCTTAAGCCAACTTTGTTTACCATTACAATAGGGTTTGTGACCTAATGGTATGTTATTAGTTAAATGTGTATATTTTGCCGGTTGGATATGGATGTAGGTGGAGATAGTGATGGCTTTGGAGGAAAAGTTTAACATAAGTGTGGAAGAATCTGATGCTCAGAACATTACGACGATTCAAGAGGCGGCTGATTTGATTGAGGATCTTGTTCAGAAGAAACCTGCGGCCTAAGCTTCCTAAACTATCCCGGTTTAACACTAACCGGGCGACTGTCTTTTTTTTTTTCCTGTTTCTGAGCTTTCTTGGTTTCAGAGCATTTCATTTTGGTATATTAGACCATATGTTAGTTTCTTCTGCAATCCTGGAAGTTAAGATTCATTCTTTCTGGTAATTGGTATTCTGTGAAGAACATATAGTGTGTTTTTATGTCAGTGCGACCTGAATAGTATTAGGGATAAAAATCCCACATCGAAAGTTAGAAGGAATCCTTAATAGTAGTATATAAGATAGATAGTTCAATATACTTATCATCAATTAATTTTATGCGGGAAGCTCATCTAGCTTAATAAATAGGACTTCTAGATATGATATCGTGTTATTAGTTGTATGTTAGATTTCGTTGGACGGTTCGTGATGAAGCGCTGCACGGTCGTGGCAAGTAGCTAATTTCCCTCAGAAAAAAAGAAGAAAACAAATTCCCTCAAAGATTGAAGAGGAGTGTTGATTTATGGTAAGACTTTGTTAGTATATAGAGAATATGAGAAAAAAACATAACCTAAGGTATCTAATGACAACTATGTTGTAGTGTCTACTCAAGATAGGTTTGTGTTAGATTTCAAAGCATTACTTAATACTACCATGAACTTAGTCGGGAAATTTCGTAGGATAATTCTATTTATAGTGGTATCATAAATATAGTTTACAATCAGTCAAATGATCAAAATATTTTATTAAAAAGGTAAATAGACACTTAATATCTCTATGGAATTAATTAATCTAGATTTAGAATTTCGATTTGAGAGGTGGAGTTTAAGATTTTAAAAATAATTAAAATTTAAAATTATTTAAAAAAAATAATTTTAGAAAAAGATAGTTCAAAACTATTAAAAAAATTCGAATCCAAAAAAATTGTAATTCAAGAACTATCATTTTTATTGTTTATTTAAATAATTATTTATATTTATATATCTTTAAACTAAGAGTAAAATAATCTTTTGCCTCTTTAATGAAATTTCTTTTAGTCATTTTCTTCCTGATGTGTTTTTTTGGTGAAAAAAAACTATTTTAGAATTATTTGAAAGAATTGCCTAATTTAGTTTGACACCAGGATGACAATTGATGATTAATCTGCAATAGAGTTTTATTATAGAACTAGACTTGTTCCTCTAGTTGGGATTACTTATGGGCTTCATGTTCTTACTTGTAACTCACTCTTCACTATCTTTCTTACCCAAAATCTATCAAAACATGGTTTCATTCGGTTTAGACAAAACCAAATAACACAAAGGTGTCTTTGACCATATTACCAATGGTAAAGAAAAGCAACTGTTAGTCACCCGCATTATGGTGGTGTTGATGTCTTGAATCTGGTTGAGCGGCATCAATCGGTCAATCCAGGAGTCACTGAGCGATCAATATCAACCGATCGCTGGCAGAGATCAATCGGTCCCAGCAGCTTGGATGGATCGATCCTTTCCAAAATATGAAAAAATGGAAAGTTTCATTAAACGTTTTTATATGATCTGTAACGTTTTCACCTTAATTGTAGCACGGGAATTATACTTTAAATCTCGCTTCCATCAATAAAATACTCTCTTTTTCCATGGACGTAATCATAGGGGTGAACCACGCTAAATCTATGTGTCTCTCGTTATTATTTATTATTTTGTTATTTGTTTATTCTCACATCCTTCACAACAAATTGATATCAGAGTGATTAGGATTAATCAAGGGGGGGTCAAACCTTCTATTATTAGGGTGAGTTCGTCCAGACTATCTTAACCTATATGGACTTTATTGACAGTGAAAGATTTTTATGACTGTTCCGATAGAGTAATGGGGTTGCTATAAGGGCGAGCTAAGTTTTGGGTTGAATATGGTGAGAAGATGTCTGGGATAAACATAAAGATCGACAAGTATTCTGGAATGAACAATTTTAGTCTTTGGCAAGTCAAGATGAAGACGTTGCTGAAGCAACAAGGTCTTTGGACAACGTTGTCATGGAAGAATGTTGAATCCGTTACAGCAAAGATGAAGCAGGTTTGTGTTTGAAGTTACAGAATCTATACATGATTAAGTCTCTGACTAAGAAACTACTTTTGAAACAACGTCTTTTCGATATGAGAATGCAGGAAGGTACACAATTTCAAGATCACTTTGGGAGTCTAAATTCTACTATGTTGGATTTGAGGAATATTGATGTCAAGGTAAGAAGACGAGGATGCAACACTGATGTTGTTGGTGAACCCGTATGAGAACTTTTTTTAGTTATTAATAGAAAATAAGAATACAGTGAGTTTGGAAAAAGTTAGGTCGGCACTTTATATCACGGAGTTGCATCACAAGGTATCAAATTCTAGTATAGATGATCAACCTTTGGGGTTGTTTGTAAATGGTGGAAAGAAATTTGAAAATAACAAGAGGTCGAAAGATAAAAATTCGTTTTTAAGAGGCACTAAGCCAAATGATACAAAGTTCTATTTCTTGTGAGTTTAGAAGATACATCTTCAGGATAAGCTAAGGGGTCATAAGCCAAATGATTAAAGCCAAAACAAGAAATATGACATCTGGAAAAAAGTAGGAAGTTGTATTTCTTGTGAGTTTAGAAGATGGATGGGAGCAGCCGGTAGACCTGAGCTTAAAGCTAGTTATTCGCAGAAAATTTGCAGGAGAAGACAACTAGCTTGGATGGACACATAGGCGAAGGCTGGGTGGATATTCAGGCAGGAATTTTGGTGGCACCGCCTAGGAACACGGCCACAAAAAAAAAAGACTTTTACCATGTACCAGTACGTGACAAGTGATTGGAAGAATGGGTTCATGATCAAAGGCGTTGCAATTCGTCGTTTGCCGTGACTAATACATGCACACACGCAAAGCATATTGTATTTTTTGGGAAAAACTTGGATTTTTTATTTGTTCCTAATTAATATATATATATATGTAAAATTGAAGCACGGCTAATTCTAGTTTTAAGATTGGAAGTTGACCATGTGAAAACCTTTTGTATGTTGAGATTCATATTCCTTATGGTGATTGGTATTCTATGAAGAACATATAATGTGTTTTTATGTCAGTGCTACCTGAATAGGGTTTGTCTACTCGACTACTCCTAGATATGACATCGCGTTATTAGCTGTAGCTAACTTCCCTCAAAGATTGAAAAGGAGAGTTGATTTATGGTAACGACTTTGGTAGTATAGAGAATATGAGAAAAAAATAACTTAAAGTGTGTAATATTCAACCTTTTGTTTTCGAGTTTTTAGTCTTTTATCGAGTCTTTTCAAGTATTGAGTTGATTTGGAGTAGAAGGTGTCGAATTGGGTGCAAAAAACCAAATAAAGATGCACAATTTCACAGATGTGTCAGAAGTTTAGCTTTGAATAGATGATTTCCCACAATGAGATCCACCTTTGACAAAAGATAAAAAAATTGAATTAACTTTCCAATGCGTTATATCAAAAGTTAAAGGCATTTTACTGAATACTTATTTATTTGCCAATTGATTTCCTTTTTTCTTTATCAAACACATTCATAAGATAACTTAGAATGTCTACACTCCATTAACGGAGGATGAGTTTAGGAATGACATGGCTGATTTTGCCACAACACCAGCCTCCTCATTACTCAAAAGAGGTACACATATCAAAAGGAAACATAATCAAAGGAAGAACTAAAGTGATAGATGTAAAATAAATTCCGAACAAAGCTGGGATTGAGCCTCTTTCCTTCAGCAGCTTGACCAAGGAGAGGGAACAGACAAGAACATTAACTAGGGATTTAATAGTTTGTTTACCTTATTTCCGGTTTGGTTTAGCCCAAATTTGAACGAGCACGAAACCAAACATATATTTGCAATTTTTCATCCATTGTTTAGGTTACACGTCTTCTTACTTTATTTTAGAGATTGTTTTCAAGATTTGTAAGCTCTTGGGAGATTTCGTACTTTTGAGAAAATTTCTAAACCCCTTTATTTATTGATTTTCACTATTTTGATGATTTATTCAGTGATAACATATGTTTTATCTTCTATGTTTGAGTAGTCTATTAGTTTGGCTTAGGGTTTTGAAGGAATCGTATATTTGTGAAACTGAAGATTAGGAAATTATCTACGTGGTTTTTCTTCTAAATTTTTTTATCGTTTAAATTAGATTCATGACCTAGTTTCTGATTTTAGCTTGTTTACCGTATCGAAAGTGTTTTATTAAATGCATGAATAAACTTAGAATGAGCGAAATAATCTTAACTAATAGTACTTGATGTCACGAAATTTTGTGAAGTTATCAAACTTGATTGTGTTGTATGTTTAGAATCTGAAATTCAATGGAAATTAGTCTTTAGGATTCTAATACATAAGGTTTAACGCTACAGACACTAATCACGTTATTTGAGTTCGAGAACAATACTTGATGCATTCCCTATCAGCCTATTGTTTCATGATCTATGTTTCGTGAGAATCATCCATTGCCTAACGCATTAGTCTATTGTTTTACCCTCTGCTGTTTAGTTTCTGACAAGTTAAAAACGCACAAAAACCTCTATTGTCTCAACTTAACTCTTCTCTCGAAGATTTGCAGTGTAGCATTGATCCTTGTGGATTTGATCCTTGAAATACTATTTCGGTTTATTGTATGCTTACAGTATACTCTAAGTGGTTAAAACATGCATCTTCTTCGAAGAAACTAGTGCAATAGTTATGTAGTTCTATGATCTTGCTTTCGTCCCGTTCTGCGATTTTGTTCATTAGGTTCATGAACATTCATACGAGCCCTGCTCTCTCATTACCCATTAGAAGTAAGCCCTTCGCGTCTTGACTTTTTCTTTCTTACCATGTGGCTCATGATGCGATCCATTCACCATTTCGTTGAGTTGAGCGTCTTCCTTGGCATACTTGTTGTTGATAACGTCCTTTACAACGCTGGTCATTGGAGTGGCACCAATCCCAAGGCCGACCAGTAGAACCACCTCGTACTTGTAGTCTTGTGCTGGTGCGCCGTACGAACCATCAATTATGATTTTTGGATAACTATGGACAACAATACTTGTCCTAGGTAGATTATTAGTTTTCCAAGAATAAACAAACAAACATATAAAAATTCCCAATTATTTCATTGCCATGTCACTAGTTGGTTATTCAATGAATATTATAAATATAAGCATAAATTTAAAAAGTAATTTCTAATATGTTTCGATAATAAGTAAAAACTAGATACTTTTTTTTACAAAATGATGCTTTAATATACAAAATTCAACATTATATTTGAATAATAATGTTTAACGTCAAACAAATAATTTTCTTGTATGTTTAAACTCTAGCGATATTATACGTGTTTTTTTTCTTATTAACGAATAATTCCCCCTTAAAAGTTAATTAATTATTAATCGATCGCAAATCTTGAGAGAGTATATGAAATTATAAACCAAATCCATTGATAACTCTGTCACGACTACTTAACTAAAGTTTTAATGAGTTGTTAATGGTTGATCGTCTTTAGACAAAACATAGACAAAAAAATAACCGGAATGTAGACAAAACATGGATTGTAAAATTGTGGCGATTAAGAAATTAGCGACAAATATTTATTTCAAAACACGCAAATGGAAAGGATATAGTCCATTGATAATCGATCTTAGCTAAAGACCTTTCAACAATGCATATGGCTGTCGTTGATTGGTATTTTTAGATAGTGTTATACTAAATCATAAATCACAAAATATGTTTAATAAAACGTCAATATTTTTAGAATAGAAAGAGAATAAAACTAGTCAACCAGCCTTTTCCGGATCATCCTACAAAATCTATTACTAATTATATATATTCACATATTGGGTTTTGTATTATAGAACAACAACAAAAAAATATTTGAAAAAGAAGAACTACAAAGTTTCAAAAAAGAAAAAAAAAGAACTACAATGTCGTCAATAAAATTAGCTATATTTTGCATTGTCCTCGTTTCTTTTGTTAGTATGCAATCTGAAGGTTTAGTTTTTGTTCAATTGTTTATAATCATAATCTTATTTTCTATTAGTGCAGCTTTTCTCGAATTCCCCTACAAAAATCTACTACTCATCACCTGCTATCATTACAAACATAATCTTATTTTCTATAGTGTTTTAATTGGTTTGTTTTTATTGTCTTTTTTATAGGTTTCAGTTTGAAAGGTCTTTTTACAGGTAGCGCATCACCGTGCGAGAAAGGACAATATGGTAAGTGGTGCTGCACTAAAGGAGCGCCAATCTGCGGAGATGACAAAAAAGAATGTGAGAAAATGTGCATTGAAGCAGCTAAACCTTAACCAAGTTATTATTTGAAAGTAATGATTTTTAATAACCTTAATTTATATATTTTATTTACTAAAATTTAAATTAAAAAAAAAAGAGTTGTATTTGTAGTTTTGTTAAATTTGTATATATGATCTACAAGAATATATATATTGTTTTGTTTATTTTGATAACTTATACATGAATGAGTTTGATCTGCTAAAACATTTATACCGATAAAACATAGTAATGTAGTTTGGTTAATAATTATTTATGAAATTTGGCAACAAGAAAATATCCGTGCTTTAACAAAAAACATCTATACTTTCAAAGCGCGAAGCAAAATCTAGTTATAGGTTACCTCACATTGGAGATCTGTTTATGTTGGTCTAGTCTAATTTTAAGAGGTGGATTTGTGATTCTTTGTTCATGTTTTCAGTCTTTTCTTTTTGCATTTGTAATTAATCCTTTCAATTTGTGAGTTGTTGATTATGAAGGTGTTTATCCGCTGGCTTTTGATTAAGACATGTTTGATTTTGTAATTTGTCTATTAGATAACATTTTTTTACTATTTCTACAGATGCAAGAAATATTTAGTACTTGGAAATAATTTTTATTCCTTTTAGTTCAACTCAGGTATTTTGATTTGGTTTGAGGTTTTAAAAACAAATGATTCAAGTAAAAGTCTAAAACATAGGTTTGGTTTATCAGTTTGAATCAGTTCAAAATCTTCACAGATATACAAAATCATTTTTATAATTATTTGGAGAAGTTGGAGCAAGTAGCCCATTATTTTGAGTATTGAAAATTCTATAAGCATTTAATAAAAATCAATTTACTTAATAAGAAAAAATCAAATCTTTCACTAATAACAAAAATATTATGTAAAATTTAATTTAATAGGTGTTTTATTTTACAATGGTAATGATTGGTTGGAATGAAAAATGTAAAAAAAAAATGTCTGTAAATTTGTATTGTAAGTGAATTGATTATAGCTGTAAATTTATTGATGTAGATTTATGTTTTGCAAAGATTCTTGTTGCATTCAAACTGGTTGTAGCGGTAAATTTTTGGTTGTGGATGTTTTAAAATAAAACATGTGAGGTATGTAATGTATATATAAAATAATTTGTACATTAATTAAAATATTTATATTAATAAACAAAGTATACATTATCAAAAAATTCAATTGTTTAATGTAAATACATTGTATTTATGTTATTTAAGAATAATAGTATATAAAATTATTCAAAAATCATTATTTATTTATTTATTTGCCAATTGATTTCCTTTTTTTTTATCAAACACATTCATAAGATAACTAAGAAGGTCTAACTCCATTAACGGAGGATGAGTTTAGGAATGACAGGGCTGATTTTGCCACAACACCAGCCTCCTCATTACTCAAAAGAGGTACATATCGAAAGGAAACATAATCAAAGGAAGAACTAAAGTGATAGATGTAAAATAAATTCCGAACAAAGCTGGGATTGAGCCTCTTTCCTTCAGCAGCTTGACCAAGGAGAGGGAACAGACAAGAACATTAACTAGGGATTTAATAGTTTGTTTTCCTTATTTCCGGTTTGGTTTCATCCAAATTTGAACGAGCACGAAACCAAACCTATATTGCAATTTTTCATCCATTGTTTAGGTTACACATCTTCTTACTTTATTTTAGAGATTGTTTTCAAGATTTGTAAGCTCTTGGGAGATTTCGTACTTTTGAGAAAATTTCTAAACCCCTTTATTTATTGATTTTCACTATTTTGATGATTTACTCAGTGATAACATATGTTTTATCTTCTATGTTTGAGTAGTCTATTAGTTTGGATAAGGGTTTCGAAGGAATCGTATATTTGTGAAACTGAAGATTAGGAAATTATCTACGTGGATTTTTCTCTAATTTTTTTTTATCGTTTAAATTAGATTCATGACCTAGTTTTTGATTTTAGCTTGTTTACCGT
The DNA here is from genome assembly GCA_905132885.1 of Moricandia moricandioides. NCBI lineage: Eukaryota > Viridiplantae > Streptophyta > Magnoliopsida > Brassicales > Brassicaceae > Moricandia > Moricandia moricandioides. The sequence continues at coordinate 55,510 of CAJHQQ010002731.1, forward strand.
ATCGAAAGTGTTTTATTAAATGCATGAATAAACTTAGAATGAGCGAAATAATCTTAACTAATAGTACTTGATGTCACGAAATTTCGTGAAGTTATCAAACTTGATTGTGTTGTATGTTTAGAATCTGAAATTCAATGGAAATTAGTCTTTAGTATTCTAATACATAAGCTTTAACGCTACAGACACTAATCACGTTATTTGAGTTCGAGAACAATACTTGATGCATTCCCTATCAGCCTATTGTTTCATGATCTATGTTTCGTGAGAATCATCCATTGCCTAACGCATTAGTCTATTGTTTTACTTTACTTTCTGCTGTTTAGTTTCTGACAAGTTAAAAACGCACAAAAACCTCTATTGTCTCAACTTAACTCTTCTCTCGAAGATTTGCAGTGTAGCATTGATCCTTGTGGATTTGATCCTTGAAATACTATTTCGGTTTATTGTATGCTTACAGTATACTCTAAGTGGTTAAAACATGCATCTTCTTTGAAGAAACTAGTGCAATAGTTATGTAGTTCTATGATCTTGCTTTCGTCCCGTTCTGCGATTTTGTTCATTAGGTTCATGAACATTCATACGAGCCCTGCTCTCTCATTACCCATTAGAAGTAAGCCCTTCGCGTCTTGACTTTTTCTTTCTTACCATGTGGCTCCTGATGCGATCCATTCACCATTTCGTTGAGTTGAGCGTCTTCCTTGGCATACTTGTTGTTGATAACGTCCTTTACAACACTGGTCATTGGAGTGGCACCAATCCCAAGGCCGACCAGTAGAACCACCTCGTACTTGTAGTCTTGTGCTGGTGCGCCGTACGGACCATCAATTATGATTTTTGGATAACTATGGACAACAATACTTGTCCTAGGTAGATTATTAGTTTTCCAAGAATAAACAAACAAACATATAAAAATTCCCAATTATTTCATTGCCATGTCACTAGTTGGTTATTCAATGAATATTATAAATATAAGCATAAATTTAAAAACTAATTTCTAATATGTTTCGATAATAAGTAAAAACTAGATACTTTTTTTTACAAAACGATGCTTTAATATACAAAATTCAACATTATATTTGAATAATAATGTTTAACGTCAAACAAATAATTTTCTTGTATGTTTAAACTCTAGCGATATTATACGTGTTTTTTTTCTTTATTAACGAATAATTCCCCCTTAAAAGTTAATTAATTATTATTCGATCGCAAATCTTGAGAGAGTATATGAAATTATAAACCAAATCCATTGATAACTCTGTCACGACTACTTAACTAAAGTTTTAATGAGTTGTTAATGGTTGATCGTCTTTAGACAAAACATAGACAAAAAATAACCGGAATGTAGACAAAACATGGATTGTAAAATTGTGGCGATTAAGAAATTAGCGACAAATATTTATTTCAAAACACGCAAATGGAAAGGATATAATCCATTGATAATCGATCTTAGCTAAAGACCTTTCAACAATGCATATGGCTGTCGTTGATTGGTATTTTTAGATAGTGTTATACTAAATCATAAATCACAAAATATGTTTAATAAAACGTCAATATTTTTAGAATAGAAAGAGAATAAAACTAGTCAACCAGTCTTTTCCGGATCATCCTACAAAATCTATTACTAATTATATATATTCACATATTGGGTTTTGTATTATAGAACAACAACAAAAAAATATTTGAAAAAGAAGAACTACAAAGTTTCAAAAAAGAAAAAAAAAGAACTACAATGTCGTCAATAAAATTAGCTATATTTTGCATTGTCCTCGTTTCTTTTGTTAGTATGCAATCTGAAGGTTTAGTTTTTGTTCAATTGTTTATAATCATAATCTTATTTCTATTAGTGCAGCTATTCTCGAATTCCCCTACAAAAATCTACTACTCATCACCTGCTATCATTACAAACATAATCTTATTTTCTATAGTGTTTTAATTGGTTTGTTTTTATTGTCTTTTTTATAGGTTTCAGTTTGAAAGGTCTTTTTACAGGTAGCGCATCACCGTGCGAGAAAGGACAATATGGTAAGTGGTGCTGCACTAAAGGAGCGCCAATCTGCGGAGATGACAAAAAAGAATGTGAGAAAATGTGCACTGAAGCAGCTAAACCTTAACCAAGTTATTATTTGAAAATAATGATTTTTAATAACCTTAATTTATATATTTTATTTACTAAAATTTAAATTAAAAAAAAAGAGTTGTATTTGTAGTTTTGTTAAATTTGTATATATGATCTACAAGAATATATATTGTTTTGTTTATTTTGATAACTTATACATGAATGAGTTTGATCTGCTAAAACATTCATACCGATAAAACATAGTAATGTAGTTTGGTTAATAATTATTTATGAATTTGGCAACAAGAAAATATCCGTACTTTAACAAAAAACATCTATACTTTCAAAGCGCGAAGCAAAATCTAGTTATAGGTTACCTCACATTAGAGATCTGTTTATGTTGGTCTAGTCTAATTTTAAGAGGTGGATTTGTGATTCTTTGTTCATGTTTTCAGTCTTTTCTTTTTGCATTTGTAATTAATCCTTTCAATTTGTGAGTTGTTGATTATGAAGGTGTTTATCCGCTGGATTTTGATTAAGACATGTTTGATTTTGTAATTTGTCTAATACATAACATTTTTTACTATTTCTACAGATGCAAGAAATATTAGTACTTGGAAATAATTTTGATTCCTTTTAGTTCAACTCAGGTATTTTGATTTGGTTTGAGGTTTTAAAAACAAATGATTCAAGTAAAAGTCTAAAACATAGGTTTGGTTATCAGTTTGAATCAGTTCAAAATCTTCACAGATATACAAAATCATTTTTATAATTATTTGGAGAAGTTGGAGCAAGTAGCCCATTATTTTTGAGTATTGAAAATTCTATAAGCATTTAATAAAAATCAATTTACTTAATAAGAAAAAATCAAATCTTTCACTAATAACAAAAATATTATGTAAAATTTAATTTAATAGGTGTTTTATTTTACAATGGTGATGATTGGTTGGAATGAAAAATGTAAAAAAAAAAAATATCTGTAAATTTGTATTGTAAGTGAATTGATTATAGCTGTAAACTTTTTGATGTATATTTATGTTTTGCAAAGATTCTTGTTGCAGTCAAACTGGTTGTAGCGGTAAATTTTTGGTTGTGGATGTTTTAAAATAAAACATGTGAGGTATGTAATGCATATATAAAATAATTTGTACAGTAATTAAAATACTTTATATGAATAAACAAAGTATACATTATCAAAAAATTCAATTGTTTAATGTAAATACATTGTATTTATGTTATTTAAGAATAATAGTATATAAAATTATTCAAAAATCATTATTTATTTATTTATTTGCCAATTGATTTCCTTTTTCTTTTTTTTATCAAACACATTCATAAGATAACTAAGAAGGTCTACACTCCATTAACGGAGGATGAGTTTAGGAATGACA
>CAJHQQ010002732.1:0-58905 GCA_905132885.1 Moricandia moricandioides
GCAGGATTGATCAGAGGGGATTTTGAGTAGTTTTTCCGAGAAAGGTTTAAAGTGACAATCATTTCGAGAATTTACCAGATATGTCCACATAAGAATCGAGCCTGACTTTTACGAAATCGTTTAGGTTTAGAAAAAAAAAACGTTTTAGAGCAGTGAGGGATACGATCTCTCGTTATTTGCTTATTTTTAGTTTTTTTTCCGTTTCAGCCCCGTTTTAAGGTTTCGAGTTGATTCCCAATAGAGATCAAACGCTTCGTTTGCTCTACTCTAACCTTTCGAAAATTGTTTCCGGAAGAAACTACAGAAGTGGCGGTTGTGCACCTGATTGAAAAGTGTTTCCTTTCTTCTGTTTGAGTAATCTAGGGTTTCGCCGCAAGTTTCTGGGAGATCAAGTTTTATTTTTTTGCGTCCGAAAAGTTTCAAAAAAAAGGGATCTCTTGGTGCAAATCCCTAAATGCGCTGAGATTTTTTCCAACTCGGTAATGAGACAAACTTAATGGATTTTTATAGATTTTAATTAAATATCGTTGCCACTTTCTGTTTAGTGAGAGAAATCACAGCTTGTCTCGGTACTATTTGTACTGTCCGCCTATGGCAAAAAGTCAACTAGGTTGTCGATTTTCTTTAAGCACTGCGGCGTTTGGAATAAGCGTTGGAGGATGGGAGGAGTCCCTGCTGTAGTTTGTTTTACCAGCGTTGTTGCAAAGCTGCGGTATTGGTCTTTCGTATTTCAGACCAATATTTCTATCAATGGCGTTTGTGGCATGAGTTTAGAGTATCTGTAACCCCCCTCCTTCTAGCGCAAAACTGTGGGAAACCGAAATTCACAAATTGATTTTCATAAATTAAGGAAAGTCAAGAAACCCTAAACTCTCCCCGAGGTCCGGATTTGTCTGGCGAGATCCAATGAAAATTAATCGAATAAAAACGGAGACTAGGAAAGATAACAAACGGATCTATAAGAAAAAAGTAGATCTTATTTCGAATATGCGTAAGAGCGTTAGCATCATTTTACAAAGGAATTTCAAAAGCTTCGGGCCGCAAGAGCTGATCATCGAGTTACCAAGTTGTAGCAACAAAACCTTAAAGCTAGTTGAGGTCGACAGCTCGATAACGAGACGAAAAAGATATGAGAAATTTTTTTGTTGATTTTGGGACTGAACCTTATGAAAGCTCCCTACGTCCCTTAAAGATCAAAGCCGGACATAGTTCAATTAAATAATGGACCAAGAGAATCAAACTTCCGGAGCAAGTTTGTCTGGGTAATCGAGTGCCAAGTAGTAGAAACGCGAAACTTGTCAAAGAATAAAGCTTAGGGTTTCTAAGGTGGAATGAGTTGTGAGTCCTAAGGAACCAGAATCATCGAACAAAAGATGGAGAAACGTCGGAGTATAACTCTGTCTTTCTTTCTTGCCCCCTAAGATTTAAGTTTATATAAGCTATACAGAGCTTCTCCTAGGTCATATTCTTCGGATCCCTGAGCCTTGAGCTTAGCTCTTCTTTATATATGCCCTTTCTGGGTTTTTTCTGCCTTTTTTTCCTTTTCTGCCCCGTATTGTAAGTTTACACTTTGGCGGAAATATTCCTTTTTATCTCAGATTTTTCATTCATCATTAATCTAGGAAACTTGACATTTTATTCTTCTTTGCGATATTTATCCTCTTCTGCGAAGTAAAGATACATCATCATGACATTTTTTTGGGCTCAATTTCGTATAAATCGCAAGTGGGTCTTTAGCCCGGCATTCTAGGCTTCTTTGGGCAGTATTTCGAAAAACGTTTTTTTTACGATTTTTTTGGAAAGAAATTTTAATGATACGACGTTTATTTAGCTATGAATTTCAACACTTCTCGTATAGTATAGAAACTGTGGTGTTGATTAACCGTTTTCTGTTTATATGAATAACCGGCATGAACTTATCATTGGAGTAAAAATGAGTATTCGCGGTTTTTGTCATAAAGTCACACGGCGGTAACTCCGATCGTAGACAAACGAGAGTTGAATCGCCGAGGATCAACCGGGAGGCATAAGGTCTGGTCCAATGTTTTGGTCCACTACCTTTGGGGCCAGTTGGATTGGTCCAACTCGCTGAATGGGCGAGTTGGGCGGTCATATCTTGATCCAACTCGCCTAACGGGCCGAGTTTGACCAAACCTTGGTTTGGTCCAAATCCCTCAAGGGGGATGAGTTGGGTTGGTCCCAAACTCTCAGAAGGGCGAGTTGAACCATCTTGCTTGGTCCAACTCCCTGAAGGCGAGTTGAATCATCTGCTTGTCCAACTCGCGCGAACGGGCCGAGTTTACCATCTTGCTTAACTCGGCGGAATGGTGCGTGTTAACCGTCTTGCCTTACATGTGTTTCGTTGTTTCGATCCTCGGGATCCATTTGTTTTTAAAGCTTAGAGCAACCTTTTATCGATGGACTTAATGTAATGAATTCATACGAAACTTGATTTTATTTTTCAGCTCTTCTTTTCTTTAACAATATTATCTCCTCTTTTATAAGAAGGCATTTTCCGGGAAGATTCAGGCGTTGATTCCATCATGACCGAATTTTTTTTGCCCCAACAAGGGATAAGACTTTAAAATAAATTAAATAAGGAAATTATTGGTTTGTAAACAAAGTATGGAAAAAGCTAAATCTAGGGTTTTCCAGATAGTGAATTATATGGTAGGAAAGCCAGGGATTTGCATCATTGAACATGAAATTCAAATCATTTAAATATATTATAAGTTTTATCTATGCTTATGGCTAAGCTTAGAGTCTACAACTTTCGTGTGCAAACTTTAGAATCACTTTAGACCATTCTCATCAATTATCCCTAGTATTTAAGCTCAATAGATTTAATTCGGTAATGATCTTTACTCTCTAATAGTTCTCAATTATAACCTAAGATCATGGTTCTGTAGCTACTCTACAAAACAAGCAATGCGTAAAAATTCTGTAGATAGATCTAATAAATCACCTCTAGCAATTTCTGCTTTTTTGGCTAATTCATCAAACAATTAATAACCGTAAATCTAGACAAGGTTGGACTTACTCCAGACATAGCAAGCAGAACTTAATCATAAACATTGAAATATATGCATAAGATAAAATATAGGGATAGAAGTGGGATTCCAATACCAAATGTGAAGAAGTCTTGATCTTCTCCCCAAAATTCCTAGAACTATTGTTTGTTAATGAAAAAAGTATGAAAGCTTGCAAAAATTTGTCCTCTGCATAAACACTAGCAAAGACCATATAAACGCAGGTAAAACACGTCAAAGGGAAATCTTGTAATTTTTGAGACTTGGTCTTCCAAAAGTCGGGCTTATTTTGTGAGTTGGGGCTTCTTTTGCATCGACAGTTGAATGACGGCTAAGATTACAACCGTTGATGTTGCAGTACTCTATCTCGACGTCTGCGTACTGTGCTAAATTTGACCAGGCTACGCGGGTTCATGCTCTCTCTCTGAGCGTCGGGAAACGACCTCAATATCCCTATAATGCCCCTCTAAAATGTACCTAGACTATGGAAAGACTCTAAAACACATTATCCTAGATCACATATAATAGACTCCATAGGGCTTTGACATGGTTTAAAGTGGTAAACTACTATAACTATCAACTCAAATTTATCATTTTGCCTTGCTCCTCAAAGCTGAAACACAGTGTAAAATGTGGAAGAGGTTTGAAAAACAGGGACTCACAAACATCTCTAGCTTATCATTATCACCTTTACGTATGTGCAACACATCAAACAAGTGTCAATCTTAGAGAGAAACTTCATTTCTATACATTCCTAGTATGGGATCCAAATCCATTCTACAAACAACTTAGCAAGTACTAGCTTTACTCACCCTTCTACTAACCTCATTTCTTGCGTAAAATAAAAGTGCAGGATTTACCTTGAGAGAATCGATCAGAGGACCCTGCAAGTATCTGAACACTCATGCAGTCTTCTCTGATCCCTTTTTTCCCTCTTTCTCTCTTCTATGAATCTCTTCATATTATTATTATAAGTCCAATGAGTAATTGATGCTGATAGAGTCCATCATGTTCATCTTTCGTTTTCTTTTCTCTCTTGTTTTTTGACAAAGTGTAGGTGAAAATGGGGTCATGGGTAATTTACAGCTCTCGTATGCGAGCAAAAGAAAAGACCGTCAATCGACGGCTAAGGTCTGATGTCGATCAACGGTGAAATCAGAAGGAAGTGTGAACAGAATTTGTTATGTTCACCAAGCTAATTAGACCAGCTCTCGCATGCGGTTAACAACCTAGTTCAATGGAGTCTATTCTAGCACAGAACCTACTCTCGTAGTCGTCCATGTCCTAATTTTGAGATCTTAGTTAGCTACTCTAGAATGCAAGCATTAAGCACAACTCAATTGATGGATATCAACTTAACCTTGCAATCCTACTTTTGGTTTAATCCATGATTGCTATCATTCAACCTTAAATCTAGTTGGTAACTACTCATACATAATCAAAGTAAGAATAATAATCTGAATATAATGCATAGAAAAAAATATTGGGGTTCCAATACAAATCTCCCTAAGGAGTTTTGAACCTTCTCCCCTAAATAAATCCTAAAACTATAATGGAGTGCTGGTGCACGCAATCTGCCACTAGCACACTGCTCCCAGCCACCGGCACACTTTTCTAGTGCAATACATAAAGTATATCTAGGTCAAAACTCGTCCAGGGGTAATCTTGTAATCTTGTGTCTTGTCTCTAACTTGGGCTTGAAATAGACTGTCTGCGATTTGGTCATCGATCAATGGTAGATGTGCAACATCGATCGACCTTGGTCATGTAACGTCGGTCAATGCCAACATTTTTTCGTCGATCGACGGCAGTCTTGTACTTTGACTCTCCCAATGATCAGCTACGGATTATTCTCTTCTAATGATCCAAAAGCTCCAAGTAACTCCATATATCTCCAAAACGCACTTGGACCTACAAAGACCTTCAAACATAGCCTAGACACACATAATTGACACTAAATAGAGCCTATAACATGGCATGAAACTTGTAATAAATAGGCTATATCAACTCCCCTAGACTTAACATTTTTCTTGTTCTCAAGCAAACAAGCCTGCGAAAGAGGTTTCGAAAAGCGAAGACTCACATAACATTTAAGTATAACTGTCACCTTACTTTATTGCAACCACATCATATCAAAGTCAATTACAGAGAAACTTTATAAACCATATCCTAGTATAGCAACAACTTAGCGAATACTAGTCTGGCTTGCCCCTCTACGGATTTCATTTCTTTGCATTAAATAAAAGTACAAGCTTTACCTTGGGAGTATCGATCAAAGGATATATGGACTCTTACCTCTGCAAGTGTCTGAACACACAGGTAGTCTTCTCTAATTCCTTTCCTCTCTCTCTTCTCACTTCTTCTCAGTCAATGTCTCCCTTCTTTTTAGGGTATCATTTTATTTTTTAATTGACTGAGATATTTGGATAGGTTTCCATGAATGAAGTCCTAATGGTTTTTGCCACAAGATCCTGTTCACTTCTTTTTGACATGTATCTCTTTCTAGGATAATATGAATCAAACTTTAATGGTTGTAGCCACCAAATCCTGTTCGACTTCTTTTTTAATCTGAAGGGGAGAGAGAGTTGAATCAGAAGCACACAGACTTTTACCTTCCAGACTTTTAGAAGGAATCCGATCCAGTGTATTCTAAATCCCAAAGCAAGCAAATAATGTCAGGATTAGTGTTAGAAATCAGCTTTCGTTCCTTCAAACTTTCTAAGCAAGTGTGATATAGTAGCAGGATGATCCACTTCAGTATCTCTATTAATGTCTGCAAACAACCTTCTAAGAATGGTGCTCAAGTGTGGTTAGTCAATAATAAATTTTGAGCATAGTCCTCTTCTTAACTCAATAATTGTTTTTGAAAAACTTATATATAGATAGTAAATAAAACTCAAAAACAATAAAATAGCATTAGGGAACCTCCCCCAGACTTAAATTACACTGTCCCTAGTGTAATCTGCCCCGGGTTGGTTAGGAAAAATCAAATCATAAGTAAATAGCTTAAGTATAGAACTCGATACCTCTCTGTAAGAGAGTGTCGATCAATGATAGGCGGGTTTTTTCGATCGATGGTCACGATCCACTGTCGACCGATGGTGCCTCTATGGGGTTGATCGATGATGATTTAAACAGTCTGTAAAAAGAGAAATAAAACTCTAAATAAATAGAAGTATAAGTAAAAACTAAATAAAAACTTACAAAACAGTGGGTTGCCTCCCACTCAGCGTTTGGTTATAGTCTTAAGTTCGACGTATTGAACTTTCTGACTAGAATGGAGGTGGATCAACACTTGGAAAACAAGTGTCTACATCCTCTTTGCTCTTCTAAAACCATGTACCAACGAGTTTTCGCATAGCTGTATCTCCTCTGACTTTCTCATTCTTTTTGATCTCCTTAGTAACCTCCATTGAATGCATTCTCCTTTGTAGATTCTCAATACTCCGTTGTAGCATTCTAAGTCTGGCAGCTGTAGTCTCTGATATGTCCTCCAATTTCTGAGAGAATTTTTCTTTCATCAGGCTCTGAGAAAAATTCAATCTCATTAAACCTGTCTTCTAATTGTTTTTCTTCTACGTACTTTTGTATGTCAAAATCAGTATCGATCGATGGCATGATGCTGCCGTCAATCGATGCCACTCTATCTGGTCCACTCGCATGGTTTCTTTGAACAGTATCCGAATCTTGTTTCATCTCATCCATCCGTGTAGTCAAGCCGATGAGGCACTTGTCTAAAGGATAGCAGACATCATCAAGCCTCTTGTAGAAATCATCTAATGTCATCACTTGAGTTTTGTAGAGCTCATTCACAATATCGTCAATCTCTTCTCTTCTCCATGTCTTTGGTGTCTGCCTAGACATAGCGATCTTTGCTTCATGTTCAGGTAAACATATGTAGTTGTACTCAAACATAGTAGCTCTCTCTAGAACTTCTCTGATGTCTTCTTCTTTCACATTCAGAATTCTTCCGTCTAGAGCTCGTGCATTACCATTCTCATTTCTGTAGATGCCATACTCATCTTTCTATTCCCAATGGAAAATTCTTCTGCCATCATCATCATAGGCTCTCGTTCCATACTCTACGCGACCTTCTATCAGTAGGGGATTTATCCAAACGGTCGGTCTTGGAGTTTCTGAACTAAAGGGGTCAGATGTACATAACTCAAGAACTCCTAGAATGGTGGAACCGATCGATGCATGCTTCCTGTCGTCGATCGATGTTTGATTTTGGAAAGGCTCATGCTTCTGCTCCTTGATGTCGATCGATGTCGTTATCTGTGCGTCGATCGATGGCTGTTGTTGTTGTCCAAATAAATTTCCTTATCAGTTAGTTATAAAAAGGGCATCTACTACATCCTCCTTAGGTAGATTTAGAATTTTCCCATAAAGATCTTGCGCCCGTCCTTCTGTATCTCTGAACATTCCAAACTCATCTGGTATGAGATAACCATTTTTGTATCTTCTGCGCAAACTAAATGTTCTGGTTTTTGTTTGATGTCGTTCGATGGCCAAGATATGCCGGCGATTGATGCTCTAGTCCCCACTCTTGCGTTCATTACACAGCCAGCTTCTTCCAGTGCCAGGCCGCGAGACTCAATCAGTTCTTCCTCTCTGTAATCTGTATTGCATTCTTTGTAAGCTCTGTCGTATCCTTGGCATGCCGGATTGGTTTTGATTAATGGTGTATGTCGACCGTTGATCGATACTCGATAATCAGACTGGTGGCCAAAAAGGTTTCCAGCTCCATTAGCCATTGCAAGTATGTCTGCCACATCTTCCTTTGTGTCATGTAGAATTAGGCCATCCATAGCTCTTTCGTGACCATTTGAATCTCTCATAATGCCAAACCCATCTGGTTGTAGATAACCATATTCCCTTTCGTGTTCTGCAGTTGAATCTCATTTGATTTTTTGCTTCATTCCTAGTATCGATCAATGGTTTATGGTTACCGTCGATCGATGTCGATTTCCCAAGTTGATGGGATACATGAAAAACATCAGCCTCTTCTATAGCAATCCCTCGGTGTTCGATCATCTGAGTGTCGATCGATTCTATTGAGTGGGCATCGATCAATGTGTTGCGTGGTGTATCGATTGATGCTCCTTCTTCCGATTCCTCACCAAACTTGTAATCGCAGAAGCATGTGGCCACAAGCTCTGCATCATTGCACAATTCAATCAGAGTAGCCTTGTTCTTATTCTTCACAGGTTCATTAAAAATATTTTGATCCATTAGAGATAGATACAACCTGTTTAAATTCATGTCGCATATGGCTACCACAGTAGCCATGAATGCTCTCCCAAGTAGTAGAGAAGAGTTCTAATCTATTCTGATGTCCATCACATGAAAGTCTATTGGGACTAAGGTATTGTTGATCTGCACTAGAACATCTTTTACCATCCCACCTGAGTTCGCTCTTGAGCAGGCTACGAATGTAAAAGAATCTTTGGAGGGTTCCACTTGCAGGTTCAGATCCTATGCCATAGATTTTGGCATAATGCTCACTGAAGATCCAGTGTCACAAAGGGCATTGGGATATTTGTTTCCTTTGATGAAGCATGGAACCACAAATTTTCCAGGATCACTTTTATTCTTTAGACAGGTCCTCTGCTTCATCTTGTCTTTGGGGTGATTAAAAATTGTATCTATATCATCGTCTATCTCCCTTGTTTCCCTGAAAAACATCCACAATTTGTGAGTATAATAAGCTTTATAAAAAGAAATATCTAGAGGGATTTTAAAAACTCTTTTAGTAAAGTTATCTATCTCCTTTTCATTGGCTTCTAGGGGTGATGTTTTGAGATCTTTTGCCTCCTCTTTGAGTGTCCCTCATCTTCTCCATCGGTATCCATAGCTTCAAATGTGTTTGTATTCTGTTGTGAAACTGTCACGGTCGGACGTACAATCAAACTTGCATCGAGGTTTGGTAGGCGAATCGGGTTTCTCTCCTTTCTATCAATCCTGAGTGTGTACTGTTGATCGATTCTTCTATCACTCTGTCGATCGATGTCACGAGAACGGCGTCAATCGATGTTAGTTGATTCACACGAGGCCAATGATTATGTATGGTTCACCGTCGATCGATTCAATCTAGTTGGTGTCGATCGATGCGAATGATAAGTGCCGAGTGATATGGAATTTTCCACCCGAAAATCGCTGGTTTGGGGCTTCTCTCTCTTGACTTCCTGCCAAAAATCATCATCAATTAGTTCATTGACGTGGTGCTTTTGTGAAGCCTCGATTTTTTCCATAATCAACCTCTCATGCCTCTTAATGGTCTCACTTGTTTGCATCACTTGATTCTCCAATTTCCTCACATGAGTGTTGAGGTTTTCGAACTTGGTATTGAGTTTGAGGTACAGACCATCTATATTTCCATTGAAATCCACAGTCATCTTCTGTTGTCCCTCTAAAACTCTGTCAACCATTGCTTCTATCTTGCTTTCCGAACCTTCTAGAGGAGGATTCTGGTAGTAGGAAGATCCATAAGTCTTGTTGTTGTTAAAGGTCATTCGCTGTGAATTCTGATTAAAGTTACTCCTTTGACCAGTATAATAGGGGTTCCTGTTGAAGGCTGGATTCCCTTGTCTCTCGAAACCATTCCCATCAATGTAGTTTACATCCTCTTCTTCAATCTCATCTTCTCCAGACTCAATTGCCTCCACTTCTGCAAAATTCTGAACACTATCAATTTTTGCGTTGACCTTTTTAATATGCTCCTTGCTCACATCTGTAGCTGATTCCCTTCTCTTAAAATCTGTGTTCTTGTTGCTGCTGCTAGATGCCAGATTTTCAATCAATCTCGTAGCTTCGTCAGGGCTCCTGGTGCAAAAATTTCCTCATTAGCTGTGTCCAAAGCCATTTGATATTGTAATCCAATACCTTTGAAGAAAGTTCAGAGAAGCTGCACTTTGTTGAACCAGTGATGTGGACAGTCCCTCTGGTATGACTTGAATCTGATCCACGAGTTTCTGAAAGACTCTGAAGGTTCTTGTGAAAAAGTAGCAATCTTGCTCCGTAGATCTTCTGATCTAGCGTCATCAAAGAAGTTACGCAAGAAAGCGTTCCTTATGTCAGTCTAGGATGTCAGGGATCCTGGTGGTAGTTGCTTAAGCCTATATGAAGCTTCTCCAGCAATTGAGTACTTGAAAAGCTTACAAAAGAGATAGTCTTTAGGAACTCCATTGGTTTTAATAACAGACACTAGATCCTCAAATCGCTCTAGATGATCCATAGGGTGCTCATGTCGCAACCCATGGTAAGGTGTCTAAGCTACAAGTCCGAAGAAAGCGGGCTTGATCTCAAAATCGTTTCTCTGAAAAACTGGAGGACGAATGGCATATATGTTGGCGTATAACTGATCTGGATGGTTGTAGTCAGCCAGCGTTCTCTGAGCAGCTTGGGCGTTTTCTTCTGGTTGAGCTAATGCAGCATCTTCTTTTGCTTCTGCTTCTGTATCAGGGTTAATATTTTGACCTGCTGCATTACGCAGATGACCGTTGAGGTCATGCAAGTCTCCATTCTCATTCTGAACCACTACTATAGGCGGAACCATCTGAACTCGCCTGTTGTCGTCGATCGATGCGGATGAGATGCTGTCGATCGATGCTAAGTGATCAGTGTCGGTCGATGCTATAGTTCTGATGTCGTTCGATGCTGTCCGTAAATAAGTTTCGGTCGACGCTGAGTAGGCGCCGTCGATCGATGCTTGTCATCTTTCTTTGCTGATCGTACGCTCGAGTTTCTGTGGGTTTGAGGATAGTAATTCGTGTCCTTTGTTGCTCCTGGTACTCTTTTGTATGCACCTGAAAACAAAGAAAAAAAAACATTTAGTAAGTTGAAAAAAACTACAAACCTAGACTAAATCCTAGAAATTAAATCAGATGGAGATCAATGTTCCCCGAAAACGACACCAAATTTGACACAATGGTGTTTATTTATTGCTCTTGCAGAGTATAAATATCCTAAACAACTAACTGTCAAATTAACCCTTAATCCTAACACACAAAATAATACTCTAGCCAAGAGAGATCAGGTGTAGTACTTAGGGATCGAATCCAAAGAGAACAACGACACACAATAGATTTCTTATTTCTAAAGACTAAGCTAGGTGATTATATATATTGGTAACAAGTAATCAGTTTAAGGAAATATTCCTTATTGGAAGGTGTAGATTCACTAATAATGTAAATATGGAAATATGATAATAGATTAACTATATGCAAATGTAAATATGCTAGATCTAGGGTTTTCACGCCCAATGAATTATAGGGAATAAGAAGCGCGGATATGTAAATATTCTAGAACTCAAATATTAACTATTCTGACCCTTTTAACTCCAAATCTCGTATGCGAGCAAAAAGAAAGACCATCGATCGACAGCTAAGGCCTGATGTCGATCGACGGTGAAATCAGAAGGAAGTGTGAACGAAATTTGATATGTTCATCAAGCTAATTAGACCAGCTCTTGCATGCGGTTAACAACCTAGTTCAATGGAGTATATTCTGGCACAAAACCTACTCTCGTAGTCGTCCATGTCCTACTTTTGAGATCCTAGTTAGCTACTCTAGAATGCAAGCATTAAGAACAACTCAATTGATGGATATTAACTTAATCTAGCAATCCTACTTTTGGGCTAATCCATGATTTATATCATTCAACCCTAAATCTAGTTGGTAACTACTCAGACATAATCAAAGTAATAATAATAATCTGAATATAATTCATAAATATAATATTGGGGTTCCAATACAAATCTCCCTAAGGTGTTATGAAACTACCCCCTAAATAAATCCTAAAACTATAATGGAGTGCTAGTGCACACAATCTGCCACTGGCACACCGCTCCCAGCCACCGGCACGCTTTTCTGGTGCAATACATAAAGTATAAATATAAAACCCTAAAATCTAGGCAAAACTCGTCCAAGGTTAATCTTTTAATCTTGTGTCTTGTCTCTAACTTGAGCTTGAAATTGGCTGTCTGCGATTTGGTCATCGATGGCAGATGTGCAACATCGATCGACCTCGGTCATGTAACGTCGGTCGACGCCAAGGTTGTGTCGTCGATCGACGACAGTCTTGTACTTCGACTCTCCCAATGATCAGGTACGGATTATTTTCCTCTAAATGTTCCAAAATCTCCAAGTATCTCCATATATCTCCAAAACGTACTTGGACCTGTAAATACCTTAAAAATAGCCTAGACAGACATTGTAGACCCTAAATAGAGCCTATAACATGGCCTGAAACTGATAATAAATAGGCTATATCAATACTCACTGACGATCCAATGTCCTGCCCATCAGCAGGAACGCTCCATGCTCACTGAAGTATATCGACAACCATGCTCATTGAAGCATATCGACTAGTCAACCATGTGTTCCGACCATGCAGCCTCTAGACTAACTGACTCCTGCCAACTACAGAGCCATTGGCTCACAAGGCGACGTGCCAACAAGGCTACGTGGCCACTTAGGCTATGCGCCTACCTAGGCTTCGTGCTTCTAAATACATGAACTACGAATGGCTTTATCCGCCACTGAAGGCTACATAGTAGGCAATCCCCACTGAAGTATGCAGATTTAAATCCAAACACCATGAATATATCAGTACAGACAGGCATTTCTTGCCTTATGATCCATCTGCCATGTGGATATCAAGATATTGACGACATATACTTGCCCACTCCTATGGCAGGAATCTAAAGGCATGATCTCCAGGTATATAAACAACTAAAGCAGGTGAAAGCACCATGATGACTTTTTTCCTTCTTCCTATCATTTCATAGAGCTGACCAGGAATCGATTGTTCACAAAAATACCCTATCACGGCCCATTAGGGTAAAATACTTAGGGTTCTGTTCCCTTTCTTATAAATAGGCAGCCCCCTTCTCTCTTTTTCCCATTCTTAAACCAGAGTGAAGCCCTATGAAAAAACTAAAGAGACTAGGAAATCCTAGCTGTCAAGGTTCATTTTTTCCTTTTCTCTCTTCTGCTCTCATGCCTCTCTTCTGCTCTCATGCCTCTCTTCTCTCTCCCCCCTCTCACAAATATCTCTCTTTCCTCGCTGGTGCTTCTCTATCCTTGTCGCGAGCCTATTCGTTGGTTGTCCGAGTGATTGTGGTTGTTGGTTGTTGCTGTTTGTAGTACTTAGCGATCGAATCCACACAGAGCGTGGGCACACAATACATTTATAAATATAAAGATTAAGCTATGCAGGTAATTGTAAAGAAGTAAACAGTAGAAATCAATTGAGAGTTGGTTTGCAAACTTATGAGAAAAATGCTAGATCAAGGGTTTCAGGTTATAATATTGTTATATATATTCCCAGGGTATGTGGTAAACCGTCCAATAACACGAATACGAAAGCAAGATATCCACCTATCGCTGCGAGTCTAATCAGATGACTATGTCTTTGGTCCAACTTTTGACCTTCAAGCAAAGAACGAGTGTCGATCGATACTATGGCAAGAGTGTCGATCGATACTATGGCAAGAGTGTCGATATATACTACCTTACACAAGCATTATTTTCCTAATCGATATGTTCACTAAGTTACTCGAGACCAGATTTCAACACAAATTTAACAACCTAGCTCAACAGAGTTATTATTAGGAATAAATCATACCATCGTATTTATCTATTTACTAAGTTCAGGGTTCTAGTTAGCTATTCTAGAACTCAAGCATTGATATCAATTATGATGAAGGATCCTGATGGATATACCTTAGTAGTTCTATAATTAGCAATACATATAAACCCTAATAAAATCCTTGCTCTAATAAAGAAAAATTCTCAGGCATAATGAAGCAAAGCATAATAGATATATGAATGGAATGCATAAGCATAATAAGATAAGAAAAACATGGAGTTCCAATAGAAATCTCAGAAAGAGTCTTGATCTTCTCTCCAAAACTACTAAAAGCTTCTAAGTATGGTGAAATAGTTTGTGTATGGTAAAAAAGGTGGGTTTCTGCCCAAAACATGGCAAAACACATAAATACTACGTATAAAATCGACCAGGGGTAGCTTTGTAATTAGGTGGGACTTCTGGGTTTCAAGTCGGTCACAAACAAGTCGGCCGAATCCTTTGTGTCGCTGTTGATTGATACCAACAGAGTGTTTTCGATCGACAGACATCTCAAATCTCGACTATACCTTCTTATTCTTCAGCAGCTACGAGTTTCTTCATCATTAAGCTCCAGAATGATCCATAATCTCCACATTGCTCCAAAAGATACCTAACCCTGAAAACACTCTAATATAGACTCCAAACACATATAATGATATCTAAGAAGAGCATATACCATGGCCAAAAAGTGGTAAAATTAGTGGTCTATCAACTAGGCCTGGGCGTTCGGTCCCCCGATCGGGTTCGGTTCGGGAGAATCGGGTTTTTTCGGATTTTTTGGTCTTAGCTTAGACGCCCCATTCAGATTATATACACTTTCAGTATGGGCTCGGTTCGGAATGTAACGGGTTCGGATCGGACCGGTACTTCAATACAAGATCCGCTAAGTTCCGAAGGAACAATGGATCCGGTTCGAGTCCGGGTTTTGTAACCGAAAGTAACTGGAATTAACCGAAACAAACTGCATTGAACCGAAAATAACTCATAAATCCGATTACATATATCCGAAAACAAACATTCATAATTAAACAACAAAACATAAATTCCTTGAGTTCAAATTCAAATTGTGGAAATAGAAAACCAAAATGAAAAACAAACCATAGTACTAAAGAAACAGATGCAAAAGTTCAAAATCCAAACATAAAAAAAGGAAACGAGTACTGCTTGAGCTTCTTGAGAGTCTCGACTCTCGACTTAGTCTGCTTCAGGGACAGGGACCTGGTCTTCTTGAGGGACTGTGGCTGTTTCATTCTCTGTAAAAAGAAGCAAAGAACAAAGGATTTGAATACAATCATTTATAACAAAGTATAAATGGCGAACGAAATGAATTTTTTTACCTCTTTCAAGCTTGTCAACTTCTTCTAATTCAGACAGAACCTGAGCATTTGTAAGCTGCCTTGACTCCATCTTCAAGTCTTGTTTCATCCATTGCTCAGTACACATAAGAACCTCCACCATATAATGAGTTAGGCAACTCCTATGCGGCTCAAGAATCCTACCACCAGTGCTAAAAGCACTTTCAGAAGTAACTGATGATACTTGCATTGCAAGAACATCCCGAGCAATCTGAGATAGGACAGGAAACTTCTGATTGTTTTTCCTCCACCATGAGAGCACATCATACTCATCATCAAATCCGGATTCTCCACACTTTCTCTGAGGTAAGTTTCCAACTCATCCCTTTTCTCTCTAACACCAAACTCGTTTAGCTTTTGCTTGTACCTAACATCCATCCTCTTATAACCAGCACAATCGTCAACTAGGTCCATCTTTTCCATACACTGGTCTTTTGACTTCTCTTTGGACTGAGATGAACTGTCACCCGGATCACCACCACTGCCATGTCTTGCACTGTATTCCTTGAACAAACTTCTCAACACACCAATCAACGAGTCATGCATCTCCCTGTACTCGACACTGTCTGCTCCATACAACTCCTCAAAACACATCTTTGCAAGCTCCAGCTTGTTGGAAGGATCAAAAACAGTAGCAACCACCAACATCATGTTCATATTCTTGAGACCATCCCAATACTTGTCGAATTTCTTGAACATCTCAGACGCTTTAGACTTCAAATCAGGATCTGAACTGCTGCTGAGACCAATCAGATTGGTTGCTATCGTCACTATCTCACCATAACATTTATGCGCGTTGAGAGAGGTTGAAGCTGATACCACCAGTGTCGAGTTGTAGAAGATCATGAGGAACTGGCATAGCTTATCAATGGCTTTCCAATCCCTAAACTGAGGAGGACCGATCCTCTTTGCTCCATTCTCTATCTCGCAGAAATAATCGTTGTACAACCTGTCTTCTGCCTCCATCTTGTCGAATGCCACCTTGAACTTATTGGCTGTTGTCAGCATCAGATAGATGGAGTTCCATCTTGTCTTGACATCCAAAGGTAAGCTGCCTCTTGTAATCTTGCCTGAATCGACCTTACACTCAAAGGACCTTAACCTGTTTGTGTGTGACCTGACATAGGAGATAGCATTCCGAATTGCAGCCACGCTGTGATCTACCTCAGCCATTCCATCTCTGACAATCAAGTTAATTATATGCGCACTACATCTCATATGCAAGAACTCACCATCTAACACAAAAGCCTGGTCAGAAACTAAGGCAAATGCAGTATGAAACTTCCTTAGAGCAGAACTATTTGCAGAAGCATTGTCTACTGTTATACAGAACACCTTCTCGATTCCCCATTCAGCCAAACATTCTAGTAAAACAGAAGCAATGGTCTGACCTTTATGATCTGTGATGTGCTTGAATCCTATGATCAGCTTGTTCAACCTCCAAAACGCATCAACAAAATGCACAGTGACAACCATATAACTAGCACCTACAAAGAAGATAGACAAATTAATATCAAACTATAAACTGTATAATCATCAAAGCTATTACCTGTTGTTTGGGAAACCCAAATATCAGTAGTGATAGACACTCGTTGTTTATTACATGAGAACCATTTCTTCAGTGCCTCTTTCTTTTCAACGTACATCTTGACAATGTCTTTTGTCGATGATCTTCTTGAATGAGGAGTGTAGTTTGCCTACAAAAAAATCAAATCACACCAGATTAATCATAAGAAAATGAAACATTAGATGACCAACATATATAAGAAGTATTTAAGCTAACCTTGTTACAGAAATGCTTCCAAGCCACGCTTTCAACAAATGCTAAAGGCAGTTGTCCCAAAACAAGCATCTCATTTGTTGCTTCTCTAAACATAGTATCCGTGAATCTAGCCTTCTTCAGCTTCCCTTCCTTGTTAATAACATCCTGTTTATCAGCTTGGCCAGCTTTCCACGCCTTATATTCCTTGCAAATTTCATGATGCTTCTTCAGGTTTGATGTCCCTGATGAGGTGAGACACGAGAAATCCTTCTGGCAGTAGTTGCATAAGCACCTGTCTCTGTCCTCCTTAGTCCTTGTGAAATGCTCCCACATTTCTGATCTTGCTGCGAGAATCCTTTTAGGTTGACTCTGTTGAGAAGTTACTCCACTAACAACTGGAGTTGCCTTCCTTTTCACTCGGTTACTGTCTGGAGTTCGCAAGTCTCCCTCATCATCTTTGTTACGAGTTTCTCGATCAAGAGAAGAATTTGAATCCATCTGCAAGTGCAAGAACAAGAAATAAAACAGATGAAAACACAGCTAATCGATGCCTAAACAAAGCTAATTTGAATCTTAATCGATGTCTAAACAAATCCATCACACACTTAATAGATGAAAACACAAAAATCTCGTATCGGTTTCGAACTTAGAGGATACGAACCTGAGATTGATTGTTAGAGGATGCGGATAGAGTACAAGATTGAGAGATTGGGATATTTATAGTGGCCATTTTGAAGCTTTTGCAGCGCATGCAGGATTGAATTGAGGAGTCTCGTTTGGGAACTAGGGTTCGCCGCACCGTAAAGGAAGAAGAAGGGCCGAAGAGGAGGAGAAGTCGAGGAATTAGTAGTAATACACCTCACCAAAAAATTATTAAACATATAATATCGGTTTACAACGGTTATTAGTATGGATCTTTGTTCTCCACCAAACCGACCCGATGTCCAAATTATTGGAAATGTAGCACCCAACCGGGTATTTCGACAGAACCGTTACCGTACCAGTACCAACAATTTGGATCAGGTTAAGGTGCGGGTTTCGGTTACGGTTAATTACGCCCAGGCCTACTATCAACTCCCTCATACTTATACTTTTGTTTGTCCTCAAGCAAGGAATATCACTATCGGAAAATGGTTTGAAATCTCTGGGACTCAAAATTCGTTAACTTATTAATATCACCTCTTCAGTGTTGCAACCACATAAAATAAATGATAACCTAAGAGGTACTTTATATACCCAATCCTACCTTAGCAACAAAATCCATTCTACCAGCAACTTATATAATGTTGTCTTACTCACGCCTCTACTAACCTCATTTCTTACATATAAAAAGGTGAAAACTTTGCCGTAGGAGTATCGATCAAAGAACACATGGACTCTTACTCAAGAAAGTATTTGAACACACATGCAGCCTTCTTAGATCCTTTTCTTCCCCCTTTCTCTCTTCTCTGAATCTATTTATTTTTCTTTCTTTCTTTTCGTTATAAATCCAATAATCAATGACGCAGATACAATCCGTCTTGTTCATCATCATTTTATTTTTATGACAAAGTGTAGGCAAATAGTGGGTCATAGGGAATGTACCTACCCCTCACTTTCACAGTTTGTGATCATTCCTTTCTAAATTAGAATAATGGGGTCATAGGAAATTTTCCTACCCCTTGGCATCTTTCAGGAAATCATCTCAATCTTTTATTTTCTAGATGCCAAAGAGAGAGAGAGAGAGAGAGAGAGAGAGAGAGAGAGAGAGAGAGAGAGAGAGAGAGGAGAGAGAGAGAGAGAGAGAGGAGAGAGAGAGAGAGAGAGAGAGAGAGAAGGGAACCAATAATACATAGACTTTTACCTTCTAGTCTTGTAGGAGGAAACCGATCCAGTGTATACCAAACTCCAAAGCAAGAAAATTAGGTTTGGAGGTCAGCTTCGGTTACTTCAAATATTCTCAGCGAGGGTGGATGAGTCGCAGGTAATCCACTTTGGTATCTCTAGTACACTTTGTATTGAGTAAGTCTAAGAATAGTGCTATAGAGTGGGTAGATAATAAGTAAAATTTAAAATGATCATAATCCCTTTCTTGACTCTATAAAAACCATATATAAAAATCAAAATAAAATAAACTATCAGTAAACCTCCCCAGACTTAAAAAAACTCTATCCCTAGTGTTATACA
Organism: Moricandia moricandioides; assembly: GCA_905132885.1. Taxonomy (NCBI): domain Eukaryota; kingdom Viridiplantae; phylum Streptophyta; class Magnoliopsida; order Brassicales; family Brassicaceae; genus Moricandia; species Moricandia moricandioides. The sequence goes on from CAJHQQ010002732.1 coordinate 18,946, forward strand.
GTCTCAAATTGGTGGGAAAATAAATCAGAAGGATCAAATTGGTGGATAAACATGCTCGCTGATGGTGAGTATCCATCGGCACAGTTAAGTAACTATCGATCAATACTCCAGTCGATCTATTAATTGGTTGTGTTCAAGTGATGATCGATGCTCTATTCAGTTGCACCTCCTCGGATCGTTTTTTAACTTGCTTTAAAATAAACACAAAAAAAAAATCAGCATTAAGAAAAATAAAATTAGAAACAAATTTTCAAACTTACTAAATGGGTTGCCTCCAATTATGCGCTTGTTTATAGTATATAGCTTGATGTTTTGGATGTTTTGCACTAGTGAGGAGGTAATGGAACACTTGTTGAAAAACAAGTCTCCACATCTTTTTCAGACATATTGAACCATGTGCCTACAAAACTCCTTATGGATTTCTCTTCTTTTTTTCTTTGCCCTTGTTGTCTCTGGATAATCTCATGTGTGTAATCCACTTTCAGTTGTAGCTCTTCCATAAATTTGTTGATCGATCGAATGCTATCATTGACAGGATAGTAGATTGTATCAATCATCTAGTATAACTCATCAAATATCCTAGATGCCAGCTGTCATCTTTTCAGTTTATTCTCTTTTGTAGATATCAGGTGGTGGCCGACATAGAGGTGTAAGGTGAGCTCCAGGCAGCTGGAAACATCCATCATACTCTAGTAGAATTAAGTAACAGCCTCCCTTACTATCTGCTATCTCAAGTATTGCTCTCATATCCTCTTTTGAAACATTGATGATCCTTCCATCCTCAGCCTGTGCATTTCCCTCTTCATCTTTGTAGACTCCATGCTCATCTGGTGCTACTACACTGACTGTTCCCTTATGTGGAATTGTGGCTTCAACCGAAAAATCCTCTCGGTATTCTAGAATTGAAGGACTGTCGATATATTATGAGGGCTGGGTGTCGATCGACGCTTCTCCATCATCTTTATGCCCTGTTCCAGAATTAGAGTAACAAACTGCCGGAAATCCTGGATCATCTCCTATCTCAATATAGGGAGTATTTCCCGTGACCACTTGGATAGGGTCATAGAAATCAGTCTCGCTGATGAGTGACATATATAACCTGTTTGTCTTCATGTAGCAAACAGCTCCTAAAGTAGCCATGAAGGCTCTCCAAGTAATAGTTAAGAATTTTACTCCATCTGAATATCCATGACATGAAAGTCTGATGGAAATAAGGCATTGCAGATTTGTACCTGAAGGTTTCTGAAAATTCCTCCTGAATTTACTTTGGAACAATCAACAAAGGTGAACGAATCGCTGGATGGTTCTATCTTCAGATTCGGTTTCTCAGCCATAGACCTGGGACTAATGCTGACTAAATACCCATGTCGCAGAGGGTATTACGGTAGTTGTGACCTTCAATAGTGCAAGGAATCAAGAACTTCCCATGATCACTCTTCTTTTTCATTGTAATCCTCTGCTTCAGCTTCTCTCTGGTCTGATGAAACAAACGCTCAAAGTCCTTGTATGACTCTCTACTTTCCATGAAAAACGTGGGTCTAATAAGCTTCATGGAATGGCATGTTTAGAGGGAATTTCATCATCCTCTTGGTGAAACTATCAAGCGCTTTTTCCTTAGCTTCTCTTCTTAGATGCTTGGGAACCTTTTTCTTCTTTCCTTTAGAAACTTGTTCCTCTGTAGTCTGGTCGATGATCATAGGCTCTGGTGCATCTTCCCGTTTCTTATTAGTGCCTCTTGTTGGTGTTGGGGATATCTGAGATGAGTGTCTTGAAGCATTCAATTGCTTCACATCAATACTCGGTAATCTCACTCGGTAGGTAACCGATGGTTTTCGATAGATGAACATGTGTGTGTGTTGATTGATACTTGCCATCTCACACGATCCTACAGATTCAACATGGGGAGTCGATCGTTTCTCAGCCCCTTCTGTCGATCGTAATTTTGTTTCGGGTGTCGATCGACACCATGGAGAACTTCAAAAGGATATAGAAATTTCTAATTAAAATTCTCCTTCTTGGAGTTTCTCCTGCTTCACCACTTGCCAGAAATCATCATCTATCAGTGCACTCACGTGGTGTCTATATCCAGTCTCTCCTTTTCCTTTAATCAATGCTTTTTGCCTTCTCACAGCTTCACTAGTCTGAACCACTTAAGTCTCCAACTTCTTCACATGGGTTCTGTCTCCAACTTCTTCACATGGGTTCTGAGAGCTTCGAACTTGCATTCATGTTTGTGTACACATTATCTATCTTCCCATTGAAATCCACTGTCAATGTCTGCTGACCCAAAAAAACTTGATCCAACCTATTCTCTATCTTGTTTTCTTGAGTTGCTGGTGGAGGGTTCTGGTAAGAAGAAGATCCATTGTTGATGTTGTTGATGTTGTTGATGTAAGATCTCTGCTATTGTGAACTCTGGTTGTAATTACCCCTCTGACCATTGTCAGAAAAGTTTTTGTTTCCACTCTGATTCCCATACTTCTGAAAACCAATACCACTGATGTAGTTCACATCCTCTTCATCGCCCTTGTCACTGGCGGTATTAACAGCCTCTTCATCTTCTACCAAACTCACTCACTTCTTGAAAAGTTTGTGAAGACTGTCTAGCTTGGCCTGAACTTTATTCATCTTTTCCTTCCCAAGTATGGTAACCGATATTCTCCTCTCCAAATCAGTGTTCTTGGTGTTGTTGCTAGATGTCAAGTTCTCAAGAAGTCTCACATCCTCTTCTGGATTCCTAGTGGTGAAATTTCCATCACTAGCAGTGTCTAGTGCCATCTGGTAAACCACATTGATGCCTCTAAAGAAAGTACTAAGAAGTTGTAACTCGTTGAATCCATGGTGTGGAGAATCTCTCTAATATGATTTGTCTGATCCAGGAATGGTTCTGCAGGCTCCTGTGTGAATGTAGCAATTCCGTTCTTCACATTTTCAGATCGCGGTTTAATAAAAAAAATTGTGTGAAGGCGTTCTTGATGTCATCCGAGGATGTAATAGATCCTTTGGTAGCTTCTTAAGCCAATATGAAGCATCTCCAGAACGTGAGTATGTGAAGAACTTACATAGCATATAGTCGTCAATGACTACATTGGATTTGATAGCAGAAACTAGATCCTTGAACCTCTCAAGATGGATCATCGGTTGCTCATGTGGGTAACCATGATAAGGTGTACGTCCCACGAGTGTAAAGTATGTAGGCTTCAGCTCGAAATCATTCCTTTGGAAAGTAGGGGGGACAAATGGAAGATTCTTTTGAAAATTATTGATATGGACGGTTGTAGTAAGCCAACGTTCTGCTTCGAGAAGCCTCAATTAGATGTTCAGAAGCTTCTCTAGCAGCTTCCTCTAGTTCATTGATTACGGTCCCTGACCATCAAGTCTCTGACCTGCTCCATTAGCCAGATGACTTTCTTGGTCATACAGATCTCCATTTTCATCCCTCATAAGTACAATAGTTGCCACCATGCTGCTTGCTTGCGGGTTAGTGTCGATCGACGAATGGGTATTTTTTTCGATCGTTGCTCGCTCATAAGTAGTATCAATCGATGGAGGAGTGTTGTTGTCAATCAATGTTGTGCGTTTTGAAAAATCAGGGTTTGAGAATAATAGTTATTTTTCCTTCTTGCCTCTGGTACTGCTGGCATGCACTTGTAAGACAAAGAAATTATTTCTGTTTAGTAAGCAAAATAAAAGAAAAAACTAGACGAAATCAATCAATTAAATCTAATGGTGAATCCAGTGCTCCCCGGCAACGGCGCCAAATTTGAAATCACTTAATTGCCCTATGAGCAAATTTACTCTCTCAAATAAAAGGATGAGTTGTGGTACTTAGGGATCAAATTCGTAGGGAGCGTGGGCACACAATAGATTTATAAATATAAAGAGTAAGCTAGGCATGTAATTGTAAAGCAGTAAACAATAGAAATCAGTTAAGAGTTGGTTTGTAAACTTATGAGAATAAATAGCTAGATCTAGGTTTTCACGTTACAATATTGTTATATAGATGCTAAGGGTATGTGGTAAACTGTCCTAGAACTCTAATACTAAAGCAAGATATCCAGATATCTCTGCGAATCTAATATGATGGCTATGTCTTTGGTCCAGATTTCGACCTGCGAGCAAAAAGCGAGTGTTGATCGATACTATGGCAAGAATGTCGATCAATATTATCTTAGACAACCATTATCATCTAAATTTATATGTTTACTAAGTTAATATAGACCAGCTTTCGACATACGTCTAACAACTTAGCTCAACATAATTATTATCAGGAATAGATCCCACCGTCATGTTTATATATATCCTAATTTCAGGGTTCTAGTTAGCTACTTTATAGCACAAGCATTGAGAACAATTCTTATGAAGGATCCTAGCAGTTCTATAATAAGCAATAAATATAAACCCTAATAAAACCCTAGCTCTAACAAAGAAGACTACTCAGACATATTCAAGCAAAGCATAATAGATATCTGAATAGAATGCATAAATAGAAAGGTAAAGAAAACAATGGAGTTCCAATACTAATCACTGAAGAAATCATGATCTTTTCTCCAAAACTACTAAAAGCTACTATGTATAAAGTTTGTTGACCAAAAACCTCGAGGTTAATCATTAATATTTTGTAAGATGCTTTTGAAAGAATATTATATAATGTATTAAAGAATGTTTCTTTAAGTACGAGTTCCATATGATATTAGTCCATGTCCGGTCGAACTAACTATTTGGTATTACTCAGTAAGGTTGAAAAGCCTCGGGTTGTACCTAATAGGATATGTGTACTTAGACGATTGGCCTAAGGTACCTGGATCTTTTCCGAGTACTTTGGATTTATCGTTGAGGTACACATTGTGGCCTCTCGGTTTGGTTTAATTTAATAGTGATTGGATGTGCATGTTCTTGTTTGATTGTTGCACGGCTGGTCGAGTCAACTTGTACTTAGACCAGATCGGGGGTGTCACAAAGGTGGTATCAGAGCATGGTTATACGATGCTTTAATGGGACTTGTTTCAAACGTTTTTTTGAGTCAAAATGAGTCGCAAGGATAACTAGGATATGCTGTCTGATTCCTTCATCTTAGAATAGATAGTCCTGGGTAGTTACCTTACCGTTATTTTTCATATCAGATGCATCAAGACAAGCTTGACGGGTTAGAGTGTATCTACCAATTTTGATCCCGTTATGGTCGGGTTAGCTCTCATCATGTATAAGTTTTCTAACGTCATACTCGAGATTGTTACTGTCATGCTCGGGTTCGTTTCCACATGCTTCGATCTGTTACAATCATGCTTAGATTAGCTACTGTCATGCTTTCCTACCTTGCTTTCAAGTTCTAGTGTGGAGACCGATCCTTCAGAGGGACTTATGGGACAGAGTCGACACATCTATTACATCTCCGGACTCGTGTGTTATAAATGTTAAGGTGCGCGTTGATTCTGATCCGTTCCAGAGCAATTCAACGGCCTATTAACACTCAGATGAACTTGTTGTTTCCGCTGCTAAAGTCTATCCAGTTTATGCTGAGCCGTACCAGAGCCAGAGCCGTACAAGCCTGATTGATACAGCATTTTTTTAAGCTTACATTTTGTGGCAGAGATGGTTCGACAGTAATAGAAGACGACGGACACACCAGCCCCATTCCGTTTCCAACAACACATCTTGAAGCTTATGATGCAAAGATTTAGTTAGGACTACGAGATTTAAAGAAAGACTAAACCGTTGAGGTAGACATTGGCGTGAGGTATATCTTGAATGCAACACTTGGAGCATAATATTGACGTGGCCTGTTGTTAAGAGAGTTACAAGAAGAATTTGATAGCAAGCTATCTGGAGATGAAGGCGATTAGTTGTTGGTCGAGTTCAAGCGCTACATCGGAGAGGTCAGATCATGTTAGACAGATTTCTCTTAAGAGTTCAAGATGGAGTGTTTCTACCCAAATCATGAGACCGATTGGAGATTCCACTTATGGATTTAGCACGGTGAGATGATTCCGCAAGAAGGTTGAGGCCGAGTGAATCTGATTCACCCATTTTGGTTTGGAGGATGAGCCAAACATCATAAGGCCATTCTTTGGATATTTATCCCAAACAATTGAAGTAACTAAAGATTGTAGTGCTTAAGAGATTTGAGGAAACAATATAGTATGACATGTATGTTAAGAAAGCTGTTACTGCCAAGGAAGATTCTTCGTGCCATTTAGACCGTCTAAAGGCGATCAGGTTCAGATCGAAGGTCAGTTTCAGGTAAGGAATCAAGGAAGTCGATGGAGATTATTTTGGTTGGACGTTTCATCAGATCAAGACCGAGGACCCTGAGTTGTTATGGTTGTGGCTAGCGAGAACAGGATGGTCATGATTGTTCAAGTGGATAAATCCTGGATCGTTTACGTCATTCACACTTTGGTCTTTCCTCTGAAAAGTAAGGATTTAATTCTACACTTGTCCATGAAGTTACCCGATTCCTTTTACTTATATACCTAGGGTACCAGTTGTTGGACTTGTTCGCTCTTCCTTACAATTAGTCCCTAACCAAGTGTTTGGCTATTTGGGTAGAGCCTACACTTTTTAGTTGCCTGGACCGTGAAAACACCTGAAAGGTCCAATCACAGGTTTGCTTCTTATCCCATTGTATGTTGTGTTAATTTAAAAAAAAATATGAATAATTAAATAAATAAGTGGAAGTGTGATCAAGGTATCGTAATAGACCTTTTCTATGGACGGAATCTTCCGCCCATATTGTGTTTCATTCGGGAACAACACATAGATGTAGTTCCCGGGTAGTGTCATTGTTTTAGGGAGGATTCACTTTGGTGAATTCAAGTATACCGTTCTTATTCGTGGAAGTACTGGCTGCCATTTAGAATTATGGTATGCCTTCGTATGCCATCCCCATTCCTTAGTACTTCCATTAGAGCGGTTTGTTTCTATCTAGAGTGAGATTGGCTATCTAGTTACCGAGCTCAATTAGGATGTTGTTGAGGAAAGAAGTCTTTGGAAGAAGACCAGTCCCGTTGGCCTACAGTGGTATTCTACCAACCGTTGGCGTATTGCTTGTATCAGTCTAGGATAGTTAAAAACCTTTTGGGAAAAGGTGAAGAGGCGTATTCTATAATCTTGAGCATTGTGAACGTTGAAGATAAAAAGGAGCGGAGTATAGAGAAAAGTCTAGTAATCAGAGAATTTGAAGATATGTTTAAGGAGCTAGAAGGATTGTCAACAACTAGAAGTAACCTATTCAGTAGTCATCCTGAACTTGGATTCTCTGCAATAGCCTAGATATCTGCGCAAGTGGTTCTAATCGAGCAAAGTAGAAGATAGAAGATTTGTTTGGAGAAAGGTTTCTTTCGATTTAGTTCTTTGCCATGGAGTGTACCCATGTCAGTGGTAAAGAAGAAGAACTAGAGTTTGCGGTTATGTTTGACTATAGTTAATTCAAGGACGTGACCATTAGGGTCAAGTATCAAGTTCTAGAATTGAAGAGTCGTTAAGATCGGTCGCAAGGTGCAGTTTTATTTCAAGGACGTTCGATGGACACTTCAAGATTTAGTAAATGTTTCTGCTGGTAATTGGAAGTTAGATTCTTAAGACAGTGAGTGTTAGAACAAAGAGTTTATGCAGATTTAGAAAAGAGCGCTACTATTACAGAATGGTCGTGTCCAATCTCTGTTATTGAGATTCAAAGTTCTTTGGATTAGCTGGTTACCATAAGAAGTTTTTCAAGGATTTGTAACCATATAAAACCGCTGAGCTGATCGATTGAGAAAGGCGTTACCCTGTAATAGAGTAAAAAGGATTGAAGAAGTATGCAACCAGTTAGAGAAAGACTTGACGTCTACGTCTATCTTAGCTATGCATGAGCCTAAGCAGCCAAATACTGATGTATGGACGCATCATGTGTTGGTTTAGGTGAATGCTAATGCAACACGATAGGGTAATCGTTTATGCATCAAGGGAGCTAAAGAAGCATAAGGTAAATTATCCGATGCACGAGCTGAAGTTGGCTGCGTTTTTGTTTGGACATTAAATTTCGCAACCATTTTAGTATGGAGAAACGATGCAAGTGTTCAATGATCAAAGAAGCCCTACGAAAAAGCAAATGCAGTTGTTTATGCTTAGAAGAGAGGAAATTTCGTGTCAATATTGAAAAGGATCTCAAGAATCATGAAGCGAAATTTGGAGTGATTTATTCGGCTGCCTTATAAGGAGGGAATGGATAGCCTTCAAGATTGCAAGTAGTAAATCAAGATGGCTTACTCATTTGTATCCGAGGAACTCAGTTGAAGAATGAGAACTTAGGGAAAACATGTAAGGAATTTAATGAAGAGAATAATATGAGAACTGTGCCATGTACAAATTCAGTAAGAGGAGACATGGGAGAAGGAACCTAAGTCCTACCTGAAGTTAAGCATGATGATTAGAAAGGAGATGATAAGTGACCCCGAAGGAGATTGATGAATGAAAGAAAAGGTATGACCATAAGGCAAATAGAAATGCCAAGGTTGTTAAGATATCAGAGGATGTATCAATACAGAAAGTTTGGAGTCGTCATACAAGAGTACTCAGTGGGTGAATCAAGCTTGGTATAGATGAACCTGTTTAATCTTCAGTTGCTGGACAGAAGAAAGAAATCAGGAAGCAATGGAACCAGATTTGGCAATGGGAAACATCAGAGAGATTGAGTTGTTCAGAAGATTATGAAGAGGGTCTCAGATAGATTAGAGGTGTATAGAAGCTTAAGGGAATTTATTTTGGGAATGGGTGAGTGTGTGTATTTGAGAGTAGCACCCTTGGTCTGAATCATGTTAGCGTGATTGATCGTGCATGTTCTTGTTTGATTGTTGCACGGTTAATCAAGTTGACATCGACAAGACCCGAGATGTTACCTTCACGTATGGCACATCACCTAACGTTCCACATTTTATGTTGTTGATATAAGAGAAAGGCAGATAGGAAGATTTCAGATTGATGGTATTCAGAGACTCAAGGCTTTAAAAAGAAGTATGCAGACCGCAGTATATGAGAGTTATGTGCTGTAAAGAATTGGTTACCTTGAAAGTGTTTGCTCAAAAAGAAAGGACTGTTTGTAAGAGTTAGGGAATGTTTGTGATCTGTTATATTGATCTATACCGAGTAGTGAGTTTATCAGATTTGGGAAGGTTATCTATTGACCAGAGCTTCTTTCAGACATACCATTGAAAATCTGTGAGGCGATGTTGCGTAAGCTTATATCGGATTCAATAGTACTACTGAAACCCAAAAACTTGCAACTAAATTTAGCCTATCCTAAAGATCCTTTGTGGATAGGTGAGCACCATATCCAAAGATTGGAGAATCTGAAAATTTTGTAAGTTCGAATATTTGGGGAACCAACCATCAGTTGTTTGACGCAAGCAGATGAGTATAAGTTCAGAGACTCCATTGTCCAGTAAAGTGTGTAAAGCTATGTTTTGAGAATTCGGGGACGAATTCTTTTGAGGGGGGAAGAATGTAATAACCCTCACGAGCAGATATAATTTTGGTCGAGAAATTTAGTAAGATCAGTTTGGAGATTGGACGATCAGATTTAAAATTAAAATCGACCCGGTGAATTAATGTCTTGACGGGACTGTCGTGTGGTCGAAAGGCCTCCCATTGAGATTTCTGGTAGAGTGTTAACTATTATAGTTGAGTTTTATTAAGCTGGACGAGCATAGTCGAAAAAAGACGAGATGCGAAGGATGAGAAACATTTAATTCAAAACTGTCCGAAAAATATCGACAAAACTCATAAAATTATTCTTGAACCGTCACATGCCTTGCACCTTCTAGCCTGCTTGCTTCCTTCCTGAACTTGACATGTGACTTGCACCTTCCTGCCTGCTTGCTACATTAAAATCATGTGAGATGCACAAGCTGCTGGAGTTTCTTCATGGGAAGGAAATGACCTTACTTCATGGGAGGGAAAGTGTGATTCATCTCACCACATGTCTTATTCTGAACTGAAACTTTTGTCCTTTCTTGCTGAGTCTTCTCCTGCTGTTTTCCATGTCATTTATTACCTTGCACTCTTTCTGGTCGAGCTCATTCATCTCAGAAACAAGACAGAAAATTCAGAGACAAAGAGAAAGCAAGAGAGAAAAATCTGTGAGGAAAAATTCATGAAAAAAATCAGAGAAAATTCAGAGAAGAGAAGTGAGCTTGGATGACCCTTTCTCACCCTTTTCTGACTTTAACCAGTGATTTTTGGTGTTTTTAAGAGGTGAAGTTTTGGCATCCTGAAGTTGAGAATCACCATGTTCTTCAGCCTTTGATTTTTATCGGTAAGATGTGTGTGGATCAGTTTTCTGTGAGCAGTTCGGTTGGTTTGGCTGCACTTGAGATTTTTTCTGAATGAATCCGACCTTGGCTTTATAGGGTACTGATCAGGTTAGGACGTGGCTTCAACTATAAGTGGTGTACCAGTTAAATTCAGAAGGTTGTTGATTTGAATCGGTAAGAGTTTATGTGTTTGATGAGATCAGTTTTGTTAAGCTTCAGTCCCATGTTTCAGTTCTGTTTGTTGAGAACCAAGTGCTGTGTATTGATTAGCCTGTCAGGGTCAGTTGAATAAGTTCATATATGATTCAGTCTTTGTTAGGTCATGATTGAATCTGTCTCATTGAACCAGTAGCTGAACTTATGTGAAATGTCTAAATTAAACTGAACTGATGTAATCTTGTCCTGAACTAATGTTATCTGAGCCGAGCTGCCTATGGTCTGAAATTGTCTTGAACTGATCTGGTCTGAGTAGAACCGAGCTAAGCTGTTGTGAACTGATTAGAACCAGACTTAACTGAGCATGAGCTGAGCTGTTATAAACCGATTTAAGTTGTTATAGCTTGAACCGAACTGAACTTGTTCTGAACCTGTCTTGAACCAAACTGTTATGAGAGAACTGAACTGAAATGTTATGAACTGAGTTGATTTTCTTCTGGAACCAAACTGATGAATCTTATGTCCAACTGTTCTGTTTTTAATTCAGATGGTCAATGAGAGTGGTCGGATCAGCCGGATGCTTGTGGTGGTTCTGAACCGAGAGTAATCCAGAAGTGGAGAATGTTTAGTGAGCTCGAGTCTAGTCTTCCTTAGCCAATCTCATGGATTCAAAGGTGAGTCTAGATAGATGAATGATGAGTTATGAATTAGTGTTGCTTGACTAAAATAAATGTTTATGGTTGATAGATAAGTAAGTCTCTTGAAATATTTTAAACTGTGAAGTGTTTACTTATAATAAACAATTAAGAAATATTACGAATTATTATTTGAGGTTTATCCCGAGCCTTAGTACTTCTTCTCAAGTACTAATATATAAGTATATAAGTATGAATCATGTGAAGTCTTATTGTATACTCACTCTCCCTAAAGTTCCCTCATTACCGTGAATTGGTCCTGCGATATGGAACAAGGTCACGAAGACACGATGATAGGGTCGCTCCCTGGAGACCTTGTAACTGCATGCAGCGTTATATGTTTGATCTTAGAATATCTGATTAAGATGATGGTTATATTTATTTTTCCCGCTAGGCTCGGTTAGCCTTGGTGGTTTTATGGGTTTAGTATATATATTTTGCGTATGAATGAATGGCGGGTGTTGTGGAGGTGATGTTTAATATATGATTCACATCGATGGAATGATAGGCCTTATATATATATAATAATTATGGAATATATTTCCACTGCATTCAAATGGTGTCGACTGCTCGGTATAATATTAATATCTGTTGGGGTTGCGGGATTAGACTCACTGAGTAAACTAGTTACTCATGACTCATTTGTGATGCATGTAACCACTACGCGGGAGACCTTTACTCTAGGACGGGAAGGAACAGCATTAGCCAGCGGTAGTTTTATTATCCTTGCAAAGTAGTTTTGATATATCCTATGTATAAAGTTTGTGGACCGTAAACCTCGAGGTTAATCATCAATATTTTTTAAGATGCTTTTGAAAGAATATTATATAATGTATTAAAGAATGTTTCTTTAAGTAGGAGTTCCATATGATATTAGTCCTTGTCCGGACGAACTAACTATTTGGTATTACTCAGTAAGGTTGAAAAGCCTCGGGTTGTACCTAATATGATATGTGTACTTAGGCGATTGGCCTAAGGGACCTGGATCTTTTCCGGGAACTTTGGGTTAATCGTTGAGGTACACATTGTGGACTCTCGGTTTGGTTTAAGTTAATAGTTATTGGTTGTGCATGTTCTTGTTTGATAGTTGCACGACTGGTCGAGTCAACTTGTACTTAGACCAGATCGGGGGTGTCACAGGTAGTCTTGTAATTATGTGGGACTTCTGGGCTTTAAGTCGGTCACGAACAAGTCGGCCCAATCATTCTCATCTTTGTCGATTGATACCAACAGAGTGTTGTCAATCGATAAACATCTCAAATCTCGCCTCTGCCTTCTGATTTTTCAGCAGCTACAAGTTTCTTCATCATTAAGCTCCAAAATTCTCCATAATCTCCACATTACTCCAAAACGTACCTAGACCTTAAAAAACTCTAAAATAGACTCTTAACACATATAATGGTATCTAAAAAGCACATATACCATGGCCTAAAAGTGACAAAAACCATGATATATAAGTGGTCGAGAGCAGCACCAGATCTGAGTTTTCGGATTTTCGTCGGTACATATGCTCATTGTCCTGGCCCAGATCTCTATATCTATAAGATATATTCTAAGTTGAGGTGATTCGAAACCAGTTTTATTTTGTTGATCTTTATGTTGGTTGATGAGGAACTAGGGTTATGTTAGACCATGTTTGAAACATAGGTTGATAGATCATAATGTATTTTAGGTTTTTAGATTAATGGATCACGATTCATAAGAAACCTCACATTGTTTGAAGACTTAATCGACTGCCTTGTGTTGATTTGATGAATGATACGAACACTACTTGAAAACGGTTCTTCCGCTCAGAAAGTATTGTATGCTTGCTTGTGTGATTGGTTGTTATGCTGCTTCTAATGAATGATGATGAAATCTAGGTTGCTAGAAAAAAGTGAAAGCTTAAGGTGATAGATGTTACAAGTGGTATCATGAATGTGGATAGGTATGTATGGTTGTGAAGTGATATATATGACACAGAGAACGGGTTGTGTATAATGAATGAGTTAAGGTGTTAATGAGTTAATGAGAATGAGATCATGAGAATGAGAATGAGTAATGAGTAATGAATATGAAAGATGTACTGATTGAGACACCGAGAACGGGTGGCGTCTAGAGAGTGATGTGATGAGTTAATTGAAAAGATTGTGAACGGACAGTGACCGCAAGATGCGGGATAAAAAATGTGAAGGGTACCGTAAGATCGAGTCATGACGAGTCGTCGAATAAATATAGCTAGTATGACCGGGGTGGCAGAGAGTGTCGGAAGGGGGCAACAAGCTGCACCTTGGATAGTCATTTAGGAAGCGTCGAGACAGTTGCGAACGTTAGATCTCGCGGGATAGGCAAACACAAGGTGGGACATTGATATGTCATGGGTTTTACCTGTTTTTACCATATATATATATATATATATGTGTGTGTGTGTGTGTGTGTGTGTGTGTGTGTGTTTAGAGTCTTTTATATGCATTTGGAGTTCTTTTAGAGTATTTACAGGTCTAGGTACTTATTGGACGAACTTGGAGATTTTGGATCATTTTGGAGCTTTGAAAAAGCTCTCCTGAAAACCAAAAGTCTGAAGCTGTTTTTTATCATTTACCATAGATCGATGCGGACTCATGGCCTTAGATTGATAGTGCAGCCGCCTAGAGTTTTATGATGATCCGAAGAAATTATGAATCTAACCCAGAAGTTTGAATACTTGCAAAACAAGTCCCTAGCCGCATTTTACACTATTTATTGGGTTTTTGTAACCCTAAGTCTTCACACACCTCTTTTGCAACAAAACACCATTGTTACTCCATAGAGAGAGAGAGAGAGAGAGAGAGAGAGAGAGAGAGAGAGAGAGAGAGAGAGAGAGAGAGAGAGAGAGAGAGAGACCTAGTATTGATATTAGGGATATTTAACTAGTTCTTCATCTAGATTGTTCGTATTGCTAGGATTGAGACGCATCACCTTAAACCTAGATCTTAGGATTGATTGCATAAGTGAAGGCTTGGTCAATTACATGAACAAAAACTTAGATGATCTGACTACTATATGCATAACTGAGTTGATCTAATAGGTTAGAGAAGTTATCAAACATTGTCGCCAAATCTGCTAGAAGTAGCATCGATTGACGGTACATCGTGACCATCGATCGACGCTCCAGTAAGGATTAACAATTGTTTAACCTGAGTTTGAGTTCAGAGGTATAATTTAATAAACCCATGGTAAATTACTTAGTTGCATCTTCATCCTACCTAAGAATTCCTTTAAGTCTAATTTATTTCCCTTTGATAAAACCTACAAACCAGTCTTGCAATCACTATTGCTTATTAATCTTGGTCTAGATTATTACAAAATCAATAAATTTATTGTGTAATCTTGGAGTATCTTTGGATTAGATCCATATGTACTACAGCTAAACAAGTTATTTGAGAGAGTAATCAGTAGCTATAGGGTAATTTGAGCACGTATCAAATTTGACGTCGTTGCCGGGGACTCTTTCCTATTACCATTAGATTTAGTTTAGAATATAGTCTAGATATTTAATTTTCTGTTGCTATTTAAATTCTTTTCCTTTTTCTGATAACACTGATACCTTTGGAAGATAATACGTACTTTGGACGACAAGCGCCGATCGACGCCATGAAAAATGCAGCAATCAATGGCAGTCAAGAACCATCGGGCGACACCCTTCCATCAGCATCGATCGACACCGATCAGCCAGCAGCAGGTAAGTCCCCTTTTCTGATAAAAATAAAAAGGAATTAGTCTTAGAAGATCCAAAGGGTCATGCATGCAGTGAACGAACAAACTCATTTATAAGAAGGATTCAATCCCTAACAAAATCACAAAAACTTTAAATGAGATAAATTTTCAATTGCTTGCAAGATTTTTTAAATCGTAGCAGGACCTATTCCAATAGGTCCACAATTAGACTACAAGGTTCCTTTCAGTGGACCCCCTACTAAGCACCCAAATGTTCAAATTGAGAAGTGACTGAAGGGTTTTTATGTATTTCAATGCAAACTCTATCAAATTAACCCTACAAACTACTCTTGACAAGAGAGGTCAAATTGTAGTATTTAGGGATCAAATCCACAGGGAATGTGGACACACAATAAACTCAATACAATACCCATTAAGCTAGGCAAATAAATTAATAAGCATTAAATAAACTATAGCAGATAATTGATTGATTGGTAAGTAAACAATAATAATAAATAGCTAGATCTAGGGTTTCAGGCAAGTGGATTATAGAGGATAGAAGCTATGGTATTAATCATAGAACTCGATATCTAATGTAAAAGATGACCAACTCTCACTTATAGTCTAATCTATTGACTAAGTCCGATGTCTCATCTCTCGCTTGTTGACACGGGATGACCGTCGATGGATGGCAATGATCCTGCGTCGATCGATGGTCTCTTAAGTCAAGCTTTATGACCTAATTCGATAATTTCACTAAATTAACTAAATCAAATGTCGTTTGTTTCTAGAAACTTAGCACAACATGATTAATTCTGGTAGTAAACCATGTTCTCGCTTGTGGCTAACTATCATATGATCAGGGTTCTAGTTAGCTATTCTAGAACACAAGCAATAAAAACAATTCTATTGATAGATCTAATAATCACCCTAGAAATTATATTGTTTGACTAATCCATCAATACCATTAATAAACTCTAACCCTAACAAGAGATGTAATCAGACATGATCTTTGTCACATATATAAGAGATTAATAGAAAAAATATAGAATAGATATAGAAAAGAAATCAAATAAAGAACTAAAGGAGTTCCAAGAGGAATCTGAAGGAGTTCCTCCCTTCTCTCTTAACCCTAGAACAATAGATAGAATAAAGCTTGGTGCCTAAACAATGGCATAAAAACATATAAGTGGCAGGATGATCCACTTTGGTATCTCTAGTAATCTCTGTAAAAAAAACCTTCAAAGAATGGTGCTAAAGTGTGGTTAGTCAATAATAAATCTTGATCATAGTCCCCTTCTTGACTAAATAAAAATTTTGAAAACTTATATATATAGTAAATAAGATTTAAAACAAATCAAATAGCATTAGCGAAACACCCCCAAACTTAAATTACACTGTCCCCAGTGTAATCCGTCCCGGATTGGTTTGGGAAACCCAAATTATAAGTAAATAGCTTAAGAGAGAAACTCGATAACAGACTCTGTAAAAGAGTCTCGATCGATGGCAGATGGATGGTGTCGACCGATGGTCATGATCCATGGTCGATCGATGTTTATTCTTCAGTGTTGATCGATGGTACACCTGTAAGTTTCTACTTTTTTTTAGAATAAGTATAGAAAATAAAACTCAAAATATAACACAATCTCCGTAAACCTTCCCCAGACTTAAACAACGCTATCACCAGTGTTATAAAGTCTGAGATTGGTGAAGAAAAAAAACCATAAGGACCAAATTTAACAAGAAAAAATGATATATCTGCTTGCTGATGGTGACCATTGATCAACACAGCTAAGTGGCGATCGATCTATACTAGGGTTACTCCAACGATCGATAGTGATCAAGTGTCGCTCGATGCTCTGTGCAGACTATTTTCCTCGAGTTTTTTTTAAAACTTGCAATAATAAAATACAATCCAAAATTAGACTAATAAAATTAAAAACTTACTAAACAATGGGTTGCCTCCCACTCAGCGCTTGTTTATAGTCTTTAGCTTGACGTTTTGGAGTTCCGATTCAGTTCTGGTGAGATTGGGAACTTACTCCAAAACAATTCCCAATATCCAATGTCTTTAGCTTCATCACCCTTTTTGTGAAAGCCTCCATAGACTCTTCTCCTTTGTCTATCATCTCAGCATTAAGGAGTGCTCGAAGTTTTGCAAATGGCTGCGAGAAGCATCTGCTGCGCACTCTGTACTTCCTGACACCATCTGAGAAGTGGGGAATCAATGATAACCGAGGACCTTCCTTGATCCTTTTTATCTTCTTCCAATTCCTCCTCTTCTTTCCCCCATACTTGTCTGATCTCGTGGTGCCTCTATCAAAAAGATTATGAAACACTTCAAACTCATTCTGCTCTGATCCATGATGAGTATCGATCGACGCTCTAGTGTTGATGTCGATCGATGTTCCAATGGCTGCGTCGATCGATTCACCAATGATGGTGTTGATCGATGCTGTGACCGATGGTCCTTCGTCAGTGTCACCTTCATAATGCAATACTCTCTGAGAAACAATTGTATGCTGAAGATCATCAAATACCTCAATGTATAGATCCATATGCACACTTCCATCTGGTGGAATAGGAGATTCAACCTCAAAAATAGCACAAGAACCACAAACTTCACAGGTTCATGTACCATCTTTGCTCTTTTGTGAAAACCAGCAGCTTCATCTGTGCAGATAGGTGGTCTTAGATGTTCTGGGACAGCAAGTTGTGAGGTCTCAGACACGTGCATTCTCTCCTCAACTGGTCCTGGTTCAATCATGTAACTTGGCTGTTCATTCAACAATGAGTGTAGATTGATGTCAGCTAGGTGGTATCGATCGATGATGGGCTTTGGGTGTTGATCGATGCAGTAGTGTGGTTGTCGATCTATGATATCGGGTTGGTGTAAACCAAATCCTAGCTTTTGGTGAAGTTTCCAGATCTATTCTCGAAGTGTGCTGATTATTATCAAGCTTCTACTCCGAGTTCTGATGCATATCTTCAAACCATTCTTCTAGCTCCATAGTGGCATTCCTACTCGAATCCAAATACCCAAGTTGTTATTTATCCTTTGGCTCCAAGAGATCTCCTATGGTTACGTTTCTTTCTACATCCGGAGCATGATAATAACTTGATACATTGGTGCTCTCTAGTGTCGAGTCTGCAATGTCCTGAAGATAACTCGATCTTTCATAGATGTCGAGTGGTGTCGATCGATAATCGGGGTTCGTGTCGATCGATGCTGAGATCTTAGGATCGATAGATGTTGAGATCTTAGTGTCGATCGACGACGAGGTCGGATTGATAATATCAGCTTCTTCTGCTCTGCTCGTCACAGATCCACGATACTTAATACCCATTTCTACGTATTTGAGAAGCTGTCATGGGAGATTGTCTTCTTTCATAATTTTCCAAATTTCAAGGATCTTGTCCCACTTATCGTTGATCTCTTTTTCTCGAGCCGCTACAGCTTTATCTAGAAATTCATAAAAGAATGCTCTTTCAATATCATCCCAGTGAGTCAGAGATCGTGGTTCCAGTCGACTAAACCAGCTAAATACATTCCCAGAGACAGAATAGGGGAAGATCTTGCAGAGCATGTGGTATTCAGACACTTCATTCTGCTCGCTCCTTGAGACTAGATCCACAAGTTCTTCGATGTGTTCCTTAGGATCTTCATGAGGCAAACCCTGAAAAGAGTTATGAGCTGCCCAATCATACCATTCACGGCTCATCTAGAAGTCATTTATCTCAGAAACAACAATGACATCAAGGATCACAGATCCTTGTGCATTAATCATTTGTCCTATACTGTTGTGAGGACGACATTCTTCGTCTCGTAAGATTCCATTCTCATCAGCCTTAAGTATAAGAACTTCAATTTCCTCTGTCTTCTCGCAAGTGGCGTCGATCGATGCTGAGTTCTTAATGTCAATCGACGTAGAAGTCTTAGTGTCAATCGATGCTGAAGTTGGATCACCAATATCGGCTTCTTCTACTCAGCTCAGCTCTCCATACCCATCTTCTTCTTCTTCCTCTACCATATATCTCAACATAGATTGCATCTCGATCTTCATATTTAATTTAGTATCATAGAGAAAGTTGGTGAGGAAGGCATTTTTGATGCCATTCCAGGTCGTGAGAGATCCTGGTGGCAACCTCTTGAACCATCATGCTGCTTCTCCAGCAAGAGAGTATGGGAATAGTTTGCAGAAGTAGTAATCTTCAGAGACTCCATTGCACTTAATGGTCGACGCTAAATCATCGAATGATTCAAGGTGGTTACTGGGACATTCATGAGGAAGACCATGAAAGGATGCTGACCCACAAGAGAGATATATGTAGGATTCAACTCAAAGACATTCCTTTGTGGTGCAGAACAAAGCTCGCATAACTTTTGGCGTAGAAATCCTCAGACCTGTTGTAGTCCCTAAGTGCCTTTTGTCGTTCAATACCAAAATTCACAGTAACAGCAGTAGCATCAGGGATTGTAGTCCCTTGTGCATGAATCAATTGCCCTGCACTGTTGTGTGCATGACCTCTTTCGTCCCGTAGGATGTCCTTCTTGTCAACTCTCAGAATGAGTACTTCGACCTTCTCTATCTTCTGGCAAGTAGTTCGATCGACGGCGAAGTGTGGGTGTCGATCGATGTCATGATGTTAGTATCGATCGACGGTGAAGTATTGGTGTCGATCGATGTTCGCTTCTCTTTGCTAGCGATCACTGCTTGGAGGGTGTCGACTGCCCTCGTAGACTTATGGTTCGTGCGCGAATCAGCAGGTTCCTTTTTTGAAGAACCCAAAAATCCTCTCCTAATTGCTTCCTGGTACTAGTATGTACCTGAAACACAAGAAAATATTTTATATAAGTAAACTAATAAAGAAAAATACCTAGACTAAATCAAACAAATTGAGTCTAATGGCGAATCCTTGCTCCCCGGCAACGGCGCCAAATTTGACAGGAGGGTTTCTATGTATTTCGATGCAAACTCTATCAAATTAACCCTACGAACTACTCTTGCCAAGAGAGGTCAAAATGTAGTATTTAGGGATCTAATCCACAGGGAGCGTGGGCACACAATAAACTCAATACAGTAGCGGTTAAGCTAGGCAAATAGATTAATAAGCAGCAAATCAACTATAGCAGAAAACTGATGGATTGGTAAGGAAACAATTATAATAAATAGCTAGATCTAGGGTTTCATGAAAGTGGATTATAGAGGATAGAAGCTAAGCTATTAATCATAGAACTTGATATCTAATGTAAAAGATGACCAACTCTCGCTTATACTCTAACTATTGACTAAGTCCGATGTCTCAGCCCTCACTTGTTGACACGGAATGACTGTCGATCGATGGCAATGATCATGCGTCGATCGATGGTCTCTTGAGTCAAGGGTTATGACCTAATTTGATAAGTTCACTAAATTAACTAAATCAAGTCTCGTTTGTTTCTAGCAACTTAGCACAACATGATTAATTCTAGTAGTAGAACATGCTCTCGCTTGCGCCTAACTATCGTATGACCGGGGTTCTAGTTAGCTACTCTAGAACACAAGCAATAAACACAATTCTATTGATAGATCTAAAAATCACCCAAGAAATTCTATTGTTTGGCTAATCCATCAATACCATTAATAAACCCTAAACCTAACAAGAGATCTACTGAGACATGATCTTTCTCACATAAATCATAGATTAATATAATAGATATAGAATAGAAATCAAATAAAGAACCAAAGGAGTTCCAGGTTGACTCTGAAGGAGTTCCTCCCTTCTCTGATAACCCTAGAACAATATATAGAATAAAGCTTGGTGCCTAAACAATGGCATAGAAACATATAAATAGGGTATTAGGTCGTCCATGGGTATTTTGATAATTTGTATTGGCTTCTGGCTTAAGCCGGCCATAAAACAAGTCGGGAATGTCTTCTGGGATCACCATCGATCGACACCAAGGCTGTGCCGTTGATTGACACTCGTTAATCTTCTCGACAGCTTCATCTCGCGAGGCAGACAGACCACGCTTCATTAAATCGGGCATAAGTTTCCCTGTAGGATCCTGATTGACCTAAACTGGTGGCATTGGAAAGCTAACTCAAAGATATATCTTCTTTCAAAATATCAGCTCAATCGCACTGTGGGAAAGTCTCCATACATAGCTAAACACCTGACACATCTTCGCAGTTCATCATCTCTAAAAGCTCCAGAATCACCAAAGTTCTCCAGAACGTACCTGAACCTGAAAATTCTCTAAAACATACTCCAAACACATATAATACACTCTAAATAGGGCTGATATCATGGCAAAATAGTGGTAATGTCAGGGCCTATCAAGAAGTTAGAAATACATGGTGAATGACTATCATAATAGCTGTAAACTTTTTCTTTTCTCCCTCGAGGGGGATGCCAAGAGAATATTGGATCAATTACCTCCAGAGTCCCTGAATATCTGGAAATACATTAGGAGTGCTTTCATCAACCAATTCTTCGATGAAGACAGATATTGGGAAGCAAGAAGACAAAAATCTACTTTCAGACAAGGAATTTGCGAACCTTTCAAAAATGATTGGGCAAGGTGTTTGGGTCAAAAATGGTCAAGAAAAAAATCGATGCCTGAAAGTTACCGCGGAAAACATTATCTCTCTTTTGATAAAAAAGAAAACAAGAAATTTTCGCATACGAACTCCTTATCGCCTAATTCATCTCGGCCTGGTAAACTAATTAAGACGTGCAATCGAGGGAACAACCAAGTCACGTGCAAGTCTAGTCGCCCATGGGCGACTACACACGCAACGTTTAGCCGCCTATGGGCGGCTAGACCCATGAAAAAGTCTAGTCGCCCATGGGCGATTAAACTCTCCCCAAAAATTAGTCTCCCATGGGCGTCTAGACTCGCATACACAAAGTCTAGCCGCCAACGGGCGGCTAGACTCACCACCCAGTCTAGTCGCCCATGGTCGAGTAGACGAACCACACGTCTAGTCACCCATGGTCGATTAAATTGTATCCTCTTCATCACTCTCTCCTTTGATTCTTGAGTAAGATGTTCCTTTTTTCATCTCGATTGGAGTTTCCGTTGAGATTTTACGATAAAAATAACAAAGAGTTGTCTTCTCGTAAAAATCTGAGTCGATCGTATAAAACGTTAATGGTTAACTTGAACACCAATGTTATCCCGAATATACCGTTGGCTTATTATTTCGCAGAGCCAGCATCGTGTAATCATACCAAGAACGATTTCTCGAAAAGAAATCGCTATAATCACAAAACGGCCCGAAAAAGTCTAAAATCTGATAAAAGCCCACGTACGGTTTTAGACGAGTATGAGCCCAACTATAATGACTGTCTACCGGATATCTGCAGAAGATAAATAGAAAAGAAGATCATTGTCATACTTCCAAGATAATTATTAAAAATCGAGAAGATATGGAAGATTTATGTGGATGGACGAAAAGGAAAGACGACTGACAATGAAGACCTATACAAGAGAAGCAAGGGAGAGGGACAAAAACACACGAAAAAGTCTCTGCAATTCAGCACTTAAAAAGATTTTTAGCAGTTTCTTTTTTGTCATCGAGCTGCAACTCAAACTAGGTTTAGGGTTTATGTGCTATAACTATGGATACGCCGACAACTATTTTGGCCAAAACTCTTAAAACTTGTTTTATCATCGAAGCGTCCTTACGCAAAGATGTGGGAAACAAAATTTCCACCGTCCATTTCCGCAAAGTAAGGAAAGATAGAAAACCCTAACGTTCCTAAGGATCCGGATTATCTACGTAACACACATGAATATGAAAAACACGAAGACAAAAAAATATCGATAGTAAGTTGCACGGATGCGTTTTATTGATTGAAAAGAATAGAGCTTACAAGATTTCACCGAAAATAAGATGAATAAAGAATTGTTAACAAAGAGGATCGTAGAACATATGCGGAAAAACGTTCTAAGTATAACCTTGCTAGTCTAGCCACCTAATTTCTAAGTTTTTCTAAGCTGACAAGAATTCTCTGAGTCTCTGTCTTTGGATCCCAGCGCTTCTTGCTTTAGTTTCCCTTATATATGCATTTTAGGTAGGTCGTCCTTTCCTTTTCTGCCCCTAGGTCGAGTTTATCACTTTGCAGAAATATTTCATTTTCCCGATCTTCGTGTTTATCTGTTGAAACTTGACATTTATTTCTTTCTGCAAATAATGGATAGACCGTCATAATGACCTTGGGCTCAATTTCGTCCAAAATTGTAAGTGGGCACTTAGCCGCGTTTTAGGCTATTTTGGGCCGTTTCTTCACTTTAAGAGTTTTTACGATTTCTATGAGAGAAAACCTTTGGTATGATGTTAGTTTCAAAATTATTTCAAATAAATCGTATAGTTGAGGCAATTTTGGTTTTAAGTCAACGGTTATCGTTTTATACGAACGATTTGAATTCATACGAGAAAACAGGCCTTTACGGTTGTTATCGTAAAGTTCCAATGGTAACTCCAATTGAGACGAAACAAGTTTGATCGAGGTTCAAAAAGGCACAGGCTGGACAGGGCTGATCCAGATTGGCCCCTACTCGCCATCAGGTGAGCTGGGCTGGTCGATCTAACTCGCCTGATGGCGAGTTGGAAGTGGTTCATCCAACTCCCCTGTTGGCAAGTTGGATGTGGCGCATCCAGCTTGCCATCGAGTGAGTCAGATTGGTTGATCCAACTTGGCACTTTTTTAATTCTGATGCGGCCGTCGTTCCGGGGCTTCCTACTTAGGACCTTTCCTAAAATTATTCTGAAAAGGTTTTTCCTTAAAAGATGTGATCCTAGATGTTGATTTTGAGATTACCGTTTCTGACACCAACAGTTACCCCCCCCCCCCCAGCTCGTAAGCTTCGGGCGTGATTCTTGCGAGCGAGTGATGTTGTTTATCGGAATATACGACTAAGAACGAATTTCCTCAAAAAAAAATTTGATTATTTTAATGCCAAGAGGTATCTCGCCCTTACTTTCTTATTAGTATGGACTCCCATCCTTCGTTCACTTCACACTTACCCAACTTTCTAAGTTTTTGTCTGCCTTCGTTCTGATCCTTTCTTGCCTAAAGTTCGAGTGTACTCTTCTGTCGTGCTCAGATAACCCATAGAGGTAAGATCTCGTGGTCGAAGAAGGCGGAGGCGGCGCGGCCCCGAATTTGGACGAGGTGATGGGTGAAGATGAGGTTCCATGTTTGGAGGATGAGTGAGGTTGTACTCCCGTTCGAGACTTTTGTCATTTTTTATGTTGGTTCTGGCCACGTGTGGCAGTATTTTCATTTCGGAACTGGCCGACTGCGGCTTCGAATCCCCGCAGCTTTGCGGCTTTAAATGAATTTTTTTTTGCGTTTTGAGAGCATGTGTGTTTTTGGGTGTTTAGAGAGAGACTATGATTTGACATCTCATATCTGACCCCTAGGGGAATTGCAATATTTGTGGTCCGTTTCTAGGGTTTTTCGCAAAACTTGACTTTGCCAGATTTATGAGGACGTCAAAATATAAGAAAAAGACATATTTTTGGATCTCGTATTGATTTGATAATATGACTAGAGATGTTAGAGACCAGTGTGCTGGTTTAGGGTAAGACCTAGGTTTACTCTCGATTTAAGGTTTGCGATGACTAATCGGCTTTTGGGTTACCTGTTGTGATTTTAACCTGATTCCGTACCGATTTAAAGTTTGCGATAGGTTCTCGTCTTATATGACTTTTCTGGTAGGAATCGAGGATCTCTCTATAGACAATTTTTTAAGTTTTCTGGAAGTGATGACCAAGACTTTGGATTTCTTTTATAGCGCTATTATCCTTGTAACGGATGTGTGAGAGATATCTCTATGTGATGGCTTAGTATGTTTAGGACGTTGAGTGTTAGTTGTGATCAGCAACAAACATTTTGGTAGATATTACAATTTTTGAGTTTTCGCGAATGATACGTGTTCGAGAAGGTGTTTTGAGAGGAGGGTTCGTTTGGAATGTTTTAGCGAAAAACATTTCTTCGAGCGTTAACTACGTCTCTCTATGTTGAAGGCTGAGTTTTTCTTATACCGCATTTTGTGATGAAGTGTTTGCGGGCTCGAAGCGTTGTATACGTATGAACGCTGGTTCTTACTTCGGCTCGAAGCGTTAAACGAAATATACTTCATTAATAGAAAAGCCGAAGAGAAGCAGGGATTCAAAGCCACAAACGGCCACTCCATATACATCTAAACGGCCATACTTGGCCAAAGCAATAACATAAATATAACACAAGGAACTCAATCCCTTAAAAACATGCAAACCTTTCCCGGATATAATTTGAAGTTTCCAGATTGACCTCCCGATCGAATAATCACTAACTCTGAACGGGTCCACACGCTTCTCAACCTCGACATCCTCTCCCGGATCGGATAGTCCAAACTCCTCCTAATCTGGAGAAACAGGAATAGGGGCCCAGGGCTCCCAAATCTTCTTTTCTATGTGAGGGGTCATCAACTCCGTTCTGGAAAGACCGGCCAAATTCCTCGACACCATCGCCTCTTCGGTCTTGAAGTCGTAATCGATTCCCTGCATGCGCTACAGAGCACTGACGGAACCTCGACACTCGCAATAATCCCCGAAGGAATTATTTGCGCACTGATATTCTCCAATGTCGGCCGTGAATTGCGTCGAATGATCATTCATGATTGAATCCATCTCCCTTTGACCAGCTCTATGATCAAGGAGGAGAAGACGCGCTCGCTCCCGCCCGAACTCTTTTTTGTGAAGAAGGCATGCCTCAACCTTGCCCTTCAAACGAGCATTTTCCTTTTGTGTCATCTCAGCTTTGAACTTAGCCGTATTTTCTTCAAGATGGCTCACCTTAAGGGTCTCGTCCCTCACATGAAGGCCCTGCATAAAACAAGGCTGAAGTAAAACCAAACACTTACCCCCATGCAAAGTCCCGATGCTTCCGAATATTTCGCCGATCTAACAGGTTCCTCGCTGGTCTCCGGCTGGCCCAAATGAACTTTAAGAGAGGCAAGATACTCATAAAGATCGGATCCACCTCCACACAACGGCAGAGGGGTCTGACAAGTACTGCTTCCATCTCCAGCAATGAGATCATGATACCATTCCTCCAGGGGTAGATTCACCCCATGAAAAGCAACATTGCCTTCATCGGCATAAACTTGTTTGTTCTTGGGGATCTCTCTCTCTCTCTCTCTCTCTTCCTCACAACATGAATCTCGTATTGGACGTATTGGTCCATAACTGGATCTGATTCTTCCTCCACGACTGTATGAGGTCGAGCTCGAGCGTGATGATTGTGGGAACCGACATTCGCACTGTCGATTTACTTTGAATTAGGAATGCAGGATAAACCCTAGTTTTGGAGAGGTCCCAGATATCTGCTAAACCACACGCCAATCAGTCAGAATACGAAGTAAATACTGAAAACAAAGTAAGAATCGAAAAGAGAGCAAATAGATGTCTTATTCTGAATTTGCAAATGAGCGTTTACAATAGGATATGAGCCTAGGCTATGAGAGCTGTCAGCAAGCTCCCTAGTTTAAATAACCTAAGACTGCGAAACCTTAGTTGAGTCATAGCTCGAATAACAAAAACGGAAAGTTGCATAAATGCTCTAAGTGCTAAGCTATGTTTGCTCTGAGTGAAGATTTTCGTGTCTCCTCTGCATCATCACCCTTGAAGTCTTAATATACTCCTCTAGAGGCGGTTTCCTCTTTCCCCTTCTGCCCTTGGTCGAGTTTATCGCTTTGCGGAAATATTCCTCTTTTCCTCGATCTTCATGATTATCTTCTGAAACTTAACATTTATCCTTCGATCTTGAAATTTATCCCTTCAAACTTAACATTTATCCTTTCCTACAGAATAAAAGAATAACCTTAACAAATTTTGGGCTTGATTTTGGATGAAATCGCGAGTGGGCCTTTAGCCGAGCTTTAGACCTCGTCCGGCCATTTTCTGACTTAGGCGTTTCTACGATTTTATCAAAATAACATTGCTAAGACGACGTCGTCCGAGAGTTAGGATCTTTCGTATGGGACGTGTGACTCTAGGTGTTTATTTAACCGTTATTGTCTCGTACAATCGACCTGATCCTTTCTCGAGAAAACGAGTTCTTTCGGTGAAGTTCCAATGTCAATCCTGATCGAGACAGAACAAAGATAAGTTTGATCAAGTATCAAAAGAGGGAGTTTAACGAGGACGAGGTGAAACTGGATTGATTTGATCCGACTGGCCGAACGAGCGAGTCGTATTGCTCATGCCATCTAACTCGCCCGATCGGCAAGTTGGCCTTGTCCAACTCGACATACGGGCGAGTTGGTCATGTCATACCATCCAACTCGCCCGTATGGCGAGTTGGACAGTCCAACTCTCCGTACGGGCGACTTGGTTGGTCCATTCCGTCCAACTCACCCGTATGACGAGTCGGCCTTGTCCAACTCGCCCGTATGGCGAGTTTTTCGATCTGTGCCGTCCAACTCGCCTGCATGGCAATTTGGTCGGTCCGTGCCATCCAACTCGCCCATATGGCCAAGGCCAACTCGCCGAATGGGCAAGTTAGATGGCACGAGCAATCCGACTCCCTCGATTGGCCAATCGGATCAAATCAATCAAGTTTCACCTCGTCCTCGTTAAATTCCCTCTTTTCATACTTGATCGAACTTATCTTTGTTCCGTCTCGATCGGGATAGACATTGGAACTTCACTGAAAGAACTTGTTTTCTCGAGAAAGGATCGGGTCGATCGTATGAGACGATAACAGTTAACTAAACACCTATAGTCACACGTCCCATACGAAATATCCTAACTCTCGAATGGCTTCATCTTAGCAATTTTATTTCGATAAAATCGTAGAGACGCCTAAGTCAGAAAACGGCCCGACAAGGTCTAAAGCTCGGCTAAAGGCCCACTCGCGATTTTATCCAAAATCAAGCCCAAACTTTGTGAAGGTTATTCTTTTATTTTGCAAGAAAGGATAAATGCTAAGTTTGAAGGGATAAATGTCAAGATCGAAGGATAAAAGTTAAAAATAATCATGAAGATCGAGGAAAAAAGGAATATTTCTGCAAAACGATAAACTCGACCAAGGAAAGAAGGGGAAAGAACAAACCGCCTCTAGAGGAGTATATAAGGACTCCAAAAATGATATTCAACCGCTGTGCAAACTCTCTGCGAAGAAAAGTAACCCCAATGAAACGGGCCGCCTCAAAGAAGGTCCCTAACTACAAGTGGGTCCGCAGGAAAAAGAGGAACATGATCAACAACTGCAAAACAAAGAAAAATGATCAAACATAAGTAAGAAACCAAAAATGATCAAAGGGTCGACCACGATACCCTTCCGGTCCATCTTTGTCTAAAGAAAGGAATGGTTTCTTCCGCAAAAGAAGCAATATTTATCTGGACAACGAAATAACCCTCATTCCAACCGTGAAAAGTTTGACGTAAACGATGTAATCACTGTCATCAAATTTCTCAGCTTGAGGCAATATCATGTCGACTGACCCACCCTCTTCGGATATAGAAAGGCTAGAAAATAGTCGACGCTCAGGTCCATCCCTCGTTCGTAGCTCAGAACCAAAAGTCCAACAAGGTGCTGCAGGCCGCCAAGAGAAATTTGGCTTATCGACAAGCAGTAATGATCAAGGGAACCGGAGTATGACTTCCGGGAGGGAAACCAAAGGTGACAAAAGTTGCGCCTCGTAACATGTAAAAAGCCACGAGGTGGGGATCTGGCACTCTCCCCATATTTCGGCATCTGAAACTCCACCTCCTCGAGGACTCGGCAAAAATCCTAGATGGTGGTGAGGAGAGAACTCCTACATTAACTCGGCCCTTTGGAAGGATCCGTGAAGGTCGGTCTCGTAGGACTCTACAAATCAGCTCGTGGAGGTGCAAGACAGCAGGGCACTTCCCAATACGCCTTCACCTCCTCAGGGTCGACGGAATGTCGCAAAAACTCGACCTTTGAAACGATTTTGTCACCCCAAACTCGCAAGCTCTCAGAAACGAAAATGGAAGGCAATGCGCTCTAGGAAGCTTCATTGTTGAAAGCCATGATACAAATAAAAAACATTGAAGAAGAGAGAAAAAGGATTTCTACCTTGGGAGAATTTCTTGTGTGAGTAAGCAAGTAAAGAATTTGAGAGCTTACTCCACATAGTTATAAAAAAGGGATTTACTATTCGTCATCAGACTTTTTTCCATCGATTCGGCCTAACTTACCAAAAGCACCTAACATGACGCAAGAACGCTTCGGAAATTCTTTCAATTTGGGGGCTAACTGTTGTGGTAAAAAATGGTCACGACAAAATCGATGCCTGAAAGTTACCGCCGAAGACATTATATCTCTTTCGATAAAAATAAAACAAGAAATCTTCGCATCCGAACTCCTCATCACCTAACCCATCTCGTTCCAGTCAATGAATTAAGACCTGCAATCGAGGGAAAAATCGAGTCGTTTCCAAGTCTAGTCGCCCGTGCGCGATTAAACACGCAACGTCTAGCCGCCCATGGGCGTCTAGACCCGTGATAAAGTCTAGTTTCCCATGGGCGACTTGACTACACTACGTCAAAGTCTAGTCACCCATGGGCGACTAGACAAACACAATGTCTAGGCGCCCACAGGTGGCTCTGCTCACCACCAAGTATAGTCACCCATGGGCGACTAGACACACCACGTCTAGTCGCCCAGGGCGAGTAGACGCACCACACATCTAGTCGCCCATGGTCGACTAGACTCTCTGTAAAGTCTAGTCGTCCATGGGCGACTAGACGCGTGCAAACATCTAGTTCCCATGGTATAGTAGACCGTATCTTCTTCATCACTCTATCCGTTGAATCTTGAATAGGTTTTTTCTTGTTTCATTTCCATTGGAGTTTTCGTTGAAGTTTTACGTTAAAAACTGCAAAGACTTGTTTTCTTATAATACTCTGACTCGTTCGTATAAAACGATAACGGTTAACTTGAACACCAATTGTTATCTCGACTATATGGTTAGCTTATCATTTTTTGGAGCCAACGTCATGTAATCATACGAAGGACGATTTCTACGAAAGAAATCATTAAAATCTCTAAAATCGCAAAACGACCCGAAAGAGTCTAAAATGTGATAAAATCCCACTTACGCTTTTAGACAAGAATGAGCCCACTATAATGATGGTCTACCAGATATCCGCAGAAGATAAATGGAAAAGAAGATAATTGTAAAAGTTCCGAGATAATCATGGAAAATTGAGAAGATAAGGAAGATTTCCACGGAAGGGTAAAATCGAATCGGGGGCAGAAGCAAGGGAGGGACGCAAACACATGAAAAATTCTCTGCAATTCAGCACTTAGAAATAATTTTAGAAATTTCGTTTTTTTTCATTGAGCTGCGACTCAAACTAGTTTCGATCAACCGTTTTGTGACCACGATACCCTTGCGGCCCATCTTCGTCTAAGCAAAGGAATGGTTTCTTCCGCAAAAGAAGCAATATTTATCAGGACAACGAATTAAACCTCATACCAACCGCGAAAGTTTGACGTAAACGATGTAATCATTGTCATCAAATTTCTCGGCTTGAGGCAATATTGTGTCGACTGACCCACCCTCTTCGGATATAGAAAGGCTAGAAAATAGTCGACGCTCAGGTCCATCCCTCGTTCGTAGCTCAGAACAAAAAGTCCAACAAGGTGCTGCAGGCCGCCAAGAGAAAGTTGGCTTATCGACAAGCAGTAATGATCAAGGGAACCGGAGTATGACTTTCGGGAGGGAAACCATAGGTGACATTGCAAAAGTTGCGCCTCAGAACATGTATAAACCGACGAGGCGGGGATCTGGCACTCTCCCCATATTTTG
The DNA here is from genome assembly GCA_905132885.1 of Moricandia moricandioides. Classification (NCBI taxonomy): domain Eukaryota; kingdom Viridiplantae; phylum Streptophyta; class Magnoliopsida; order Brassicales; family Brassicaceae; genus Moricandia; species Moricandia moricandioides. Next base: position 49,584 of record CAJHQQ010002732.1, read on the forward strand.
GCATCTGAAACTCGAACTCCTCGAGGACTCGGAAAAAATCCTTGATGGTGGTGAGGAGAGAACTCCTACATAAACTCGGCTCTTCGGAAAGATCCGTGAAGGTCGGTCTCATAAAACTTGGAAAAGAAGATAATTGTAAAAGTTCCGAGATAATCTTGGAAAATCGAGAAGATAAGGAAGATTTCCACGGAAGGATAAAATCGAATCGGGGGCAGAAGCAAGGGAGGGATGCAAACACATGAAAAATTGTCTGCAATTCAGCACTTAGAAATATTTTTAGAAATTTCGTTTTTGTCACGAGCTGCAACTCAAACTAGTTTTAGGGTTTAAGTGCTAGAACTAGGGATACGCTGACAGCTCTTGCGGCCTAAACTCTTAAAACCTGTTGTATCATCGCAGCGCTCTTATGCAAATACAATTTAATAAGATCTTTGTTTTCACTCGCAATTCATATTAGATTATCTTACGTTTTGTTATTCATAATTTGATCACTTGTCGTAGGCTCCACAGAAATTCGGGGCCTCAGGAAAAGTTAGGGTTTCTTAGCTTTCCTCCTCTTAAGAAAATAAACAATGAGAATTTCGGTTCCCACACAAGGTTTAGAGAGTACTATCAAGAATGTCCACATCATGGCTTCTTAAAACGCCAACCCATCAACAACTTCTATAGAGGGTTGAAACTAAATTATCAAACCACGCTCGACACGGCCAGCAAAGGAAATTTCAGTACTAGAAACCCCGAAGATTCCAAAAGGGTAATCAAAAAATAGCGTTAGGGAAAACCTTCGAGAGATTCGAAAATGAAAGGATTTAACATATAAAGCCTGTAGAGGAGAGACAGTTAAATGAAATTAAAACAGCTTTAGCATCAGTAGTTGCTCTTATAGGTAGACGAGATCGATCTTAGACATATGCTAAAAATTGAGAAACCCCTCCTGTAACACCCCCTGACCGTCCTAGGTTGGACTAACCCGAGACAACCAGAGAATGTCACAATAATAGCTCGCCGAATCAGATCGACCAAGAATCAAGAACAAATCAAGACCCTCGACCAATCCATTCCGGTTTGCTATGTCCTCAAGGCCATTGCCTAAGGCTTTTCAACCCGGACCACGGTCGTCGAGTTGTGTCGACCTGGACAAGGTCTTATATTATTCTGCACACAACCACGTATATAAACATACTTTTATTAATTATAGGTGGAAAGCATTTTCAATACAATGCATTACAAAATATCAGAGTTTGTGCGCACGGCCTAGTGCCAAAAGAAAGTAATTATACATTCGATAGCTAGTCTTTGCCTATGCTTATGCCACTTCAAATCTACACCGGTCGCCTACCGTTCCACTCCCCTCTAAGCTTCCCACCTACTGGTTATCTGCATAGTAGAAGAGGGCATGAGTAATCGAAATTACTCAGTGAGTTCCAAAAATAAACAACAATCCCCCCTTCAGCCCATGCTCAAACACACAACACACAATCACATAATAAATATGCATACAAATAATCAATGCGGGAGAGTAAACGTGCAACTAGTCTCTCCACCGCGACCTAACAACACACAAATGCAATCTAGACTTAATCCTAGACTCGACCACACAAACACCATTCGGATGTCTACACATCCTGGGATCCCAACACACAACGGAGACCTAACCATCCACCCTGAACACTCCCAACCACAAACACTAAAGTCACATGGCCAGAAAACATCACTCCGGGAATTGGGCTTATTCCAGTCTAACTCGGACCGCATCGTCATGCAGCGCTCGTCCATCGGCGTGACCCACTTTCGCGTGAAAAGCCATGGAGACTAGGTAACTCCACCACTGGAGATTTGGGCTTCTCCCAATCTAACCCTGAGATGGCCACACACTCTATTCTAGGCGCAACATTCAAACCAGCATGAGGGAGCTCCGCCTCTAACCTCCATGAAATGCGCACCTAGTATATCATTGTAATAACACTCACGACCGAATTGGAATTTGGTCGAGAATAATTTCGGTCGAGCAGTTTGGAGTTGGTCCGACCAGATTTAAAAATAAAATCGACCCGATGAATTAATGTCTCAAAAGGACTGTCATGCGCTCGAAAGGACTTCCCTTTATAGTTTTGATCGAGGGTTAATTATTATGGTAAAGTTATATATAAACAGGAAGAGTTTAGACAAAAGCAAGACGAGAACCAATGGACGGAAAACATTTGATCGAAAACTGGTCTGGAATACTTTTACCTGCTTGCGAGTCATGTGTGTGTCATGTGCTTCCTGTCTGCTTGCTTCCTTCCTGACCTGGACATGTGACTTGCACCTTGCTGCCTTCTTGCTACATTAAAATTCATGTGAGTTGCACACCTGCTTAAAGTTTCTTCATGGGAAGGAAATGGCATTACTTCATGGGAAGGAAAGTGTGATTCAGCTCACCACATGTCTCATTCTGAACTGAAACTTTTGTCCTTTCTTCCTGAGTCTTCTCCTTCTGTTTCCCATGTCATTTATTACCTTGTACTCTTCCTGGTCGAGCTCATTCATCTCGAAACAAGACAGAAAAAATTCAAAGAGAAAGAGAGAAAGAAAGAGAGAAAAATATGTGAGAAAAATCCATGAAAAAATTCAGAGAAGAGAAGTGAGCTTGGACGACCCTTTCTCACCCTCTTCTGACTTCAATCAGTGAGTTTTGGTGTGTTTAAGAGATGAATTCTTGGCTTCATGAAGTAGAGAATCACCCATGTTCTTCAGCTTTTGATTTTAATCGGTAAGATGTAAGTTCTTTTGTGGATCAGTCTTATGTGAGCAGTTGTGTTGGATTCACTGCTATTCACCATTGATCTGATTAATTCCGACCTTGCCTTGATGGGGTACTGATAAGGTTGGGCGTGGCTTCATCTTAGTGTGGTCTATCAGCTGAGTTTAGACAATGTTTGATTTGAACCAGTAAACTGTTTTGTCTTTTAATTTATATCAGTTTGGATTGGAACTAGCTGACTGAGTTGTTAATCTTCCTGTCTGGATTAATTTCATAAGTCCTATTTGGATTGATATTAGTTCAGTTCATGGTCGCCTAGCATCTAAACAACTTAGCTGACAGGATTTATCGTTGAACCAAACTAATCTTAGCTAAGCTTAACCGAACTAGATGTTGGTCTGAACTAAACTTTTCTATACCAAACTTTCTGAGCTGAGTTGATTTTCTTCTTGAACCAGATTGATTAACCTATACTCCAACCGGTTTGTTATAGGTTCAGATGGTCGAGGTCAGTGGCAGGACCAGTCAAATCATACCTTGTCCTCATTCTGTTTTGGGAGTGATCCGCAATTAGAGAACGTTTAGCTTGAGCTCGACTATAGTCATCCTTAGCCAAACTCATGGATTCAAAGGTGAGTATAGATAGATGTTAATGAGTTATGAATGAGTATAGTAAGATTGTGTATTAAGAATGGTTGATTGTAAAAAAAAAAAAAAAAAAAAAAATGGTTGATTGATTAAATATTGTCTCTTGATCTATATATAATTATGAAGTGTTTTCCTTGTGTAAACACTTAAAGAATTACTAAAAATAATTCTTTGAGGTTTTCCTAAGCCTTAGTACTTGTTATCAAGTACAAATATTTATAAGTATATAATTAAATATGTAAGTAAGAATTAAGTGAAGTCTTATCATATTCACTCTCCCTAAAGTCCCCGCATTACCGTGACTTGGTCCTGCGGATGGAACAAGGTCATGAAGACACGATGATGGGGTAGCACCCTGGAGGCCGTGTACTGCATGACGATGCAGACTCGAATGTTCATAAGGGCGTTTGAGGATGATGGTAATGCTAACTCACTAGGCTTGGTTAGTCTTTGTTGTTTATCGGGTCTAGTATATATATTGTATTTACATATGAGTGAATAGCGCGTAACATGGAGGTTATGTTTAAGATAGTATTCACATCGATGGAATGATAGGCCTTATATAATAATTAAGAAATATATTTCCTCTGCATTCAAATGGTGTCGACTGCTCGGGATACTATTAATATGTATTGGGGGTGCGGGATTAGACTCACTGAGTATACTAGTTACTCATGACTTATTTGTGATGCAAGTAACCAGTAGGGGGGAGACCTTTACTCTAGGACGAGAAGGAACAACATTAGCCAGCGGTAGTTTTATTATCCTTGAAAAGTAGTTTTGCTATATCTTATGTATAAAGTTTGATGACCAAATACCTCGAGTTTAATCTATAACATTTTGTAAGTGCCTTTTGAAAGAATATTATATAATATATTAAATAATGTTTCTTTAAGTACAAGTTCCATATGATATTAGTTCTTTTCCGGACAAACTAACTATTGGGTATTACTCAGTCGGGTTGGAAAGCCTCGGGTTGTACCTAATAGGATATGTGTACTTAGGTGATTGGCCTAAGGTACCTGGATCTGTTCCGGCAACTTTGAGTTAATCGTTGAGATACACATTGTAGTAAGCCTCCCGAAAGGGGTAAAATGGTCGAGATCGATAATGTCGGAATTTGGAGCCAAGCTTTTGGGGATCAAAGTATGATGAGGAATGTTGAATTTTGGTCATATAAAACTTAACATGGTTCTAAGAAAATGGAAGAGTGGTTGAGAATCAACCTGGTGGTCGAGTCGCGAGAAATAAGGATCGATCGGGAAATTTTGAAATACGAGGTGGTCGAAGAATTGATAGTGAGTGAACCATGATTCGAATAAGCTGCTCGACCATGTTAGACAATGAGTTAGATTGATCAGAAGGACGTTATGGAAGAATCACGATTTTTGGAAGCACAACGTTTTAGAAGCTTGACGTTTTAGAAGCACGACGCTTCTTCAGCACGAAGTTTTCTGCAAAACTTCGTATCAGTAAAATATTTTTATGGAGAAAAAATAAGTCGGAAGCAGGACGGGAATTAAGCAGGAGGGGAAGTAAGTATGACGGGAAAAAACCTAATTTTGGTTTTATGGAATTTCTCGGGGAAGCCGGAGGCTCGGGAAATATTTTACATCAAGTCAGAGTTCAGTTAGGGATTTATTAAAAATATTCGGCGCTTCAGAATGGGAGCGGAAAAATATTCAGGATTGATCGCGGGTCGAAAATATGCCAGAAGGACCGAAATCAGATGAATGGACCGAGAAGCACTAGGTGGCTCCGTGCATGGGATCAGGACGTGTTGTCAACGATTTAGCCAGCTGAGTGTCAGAAGAAGTTCGCTGTGCATGAAGCATTAGCATGCGGAGTGACATGCCGAAGCACGAGATGTCACCGTATCTGCAACCGGATCATGTTGATCGACATGTGGAGCACGAGGTGTCGTCTAACATGCAATCAATGCATGCTGTTGGACCTGTGGAAGTGTTGTGGCAGCATGCATGAGAGCAGACCATGCAGACAGCCATTTGTGCGCCTGTGTGTCACTACGCATGCGATCAGAAGCATGCGGGCTGACACACAATCGCTCGTGTGGCCTCCTTCCACTGGCCAGCCACTTTTATATATACCAGCCACGCCCCATTCACTTTCACTCATCCCATTCCACCTAAAGGAAAGCAAACGTCCTTAGAGAGAGAGAGAGAGAGAGAGAGAGAGAGAGAGAGAGAGAAGAGAGAGAGAGAGAGAGAGAGAGAGAAGTAAGGTGTTTTAGAAGTATAGTCATTTCTGAAGATCGTTATTCTGCCGGGAAGTTCTGAAAGACTGTCCAGAAGCTAAAGAAGGTTATGTCCGAGTCCAGATCAGTCTAAGTCAGTTTCTTCATGATCAAGGCGAGGTTCTTTCCAAGTCAAGGTCAGTCCAGTCCAGTCCATTCAAGACTTCAAGTTTGTGTTTGGCCAAGTCCTCTCTGATCAACTAGCTGCTTATCAGCATTAAACACTGTGAGTTGGTTTGTTTGAATTCCACTTGGAATTTAGGATAGTTTTATGGTTATGCTTGAGTTCCACTTGGAACTTAGGGTAGATCGAGTTGCATATAGAGTAGAATGCTCACGTTATTGCATGGTAGAGTCCTTAGGGTTATTTTTTATCGAACCGGACACAGTTTAGGATGGCCTAAGCTGAGATGAAGTAGAATTAAGACTGAGTTAATAACCTGACTAAGACTAGGGCTAGGATGCATCATGTTTCCTATTCTTGCGTGTTGATATGGTTGAGTGCAGGTTCCCGTTATATTTAAAGATAGTTTCGTAGCAGGAGGCCGAACTATCTGGGTAACGGTTTGATTGAGTTGATTGAATGTTAGATTAGTTAAATGCTTGCTTTTTTAATTAATCTTGTTGATTGAGGTTAGCCAGCTCTTGGTAAAGGAGCGATTAATTGGTTGATTTGTTTAGTTATGATATTGTTGTTTTGTTTATTATATGTTAGTACTAAGGGTCTTAGGCCATATAGGCCGGACTACTGGTACTATTGCTTAGTGTTTCTAAGTCGAGAGTCAGTTAGGATCTGGAACTTTAGCCTTAGGCTAGCTTCATGAATAAGGTCGTGTTGAGTGTTTGATGCCGACAGCATGTGCGTAACCCACCCATGCTAGGCATGTTTAGGGTGATTAGTGTTTCCTCGACCTCATACCCAGATGGTTCAAGGAACCCCCTTATTCGCTGAATCAGGATGACTCAGAGAGACGGGGTCATGGCGTAGGGCTGAGTGTTACACGATGGTGTAACGTCTGACAGTGACCCGAATGACTGTGGGCTGTCGCCGTGACCAAAATGACTATGGGCCGCAGTCGGTTGAAAGTTCCTTCTACTAGCCTTTGTGGTTGGGAGATAGGATATTGCCGATGTAGAGGAGGAAGACGAAGTCACCATGGCCCAGGTTTGAGTGTCGATTTAGAGTGTTGTGTTTAGTAAAGGGTTATGGAACCCTAGGGTAAGTGTAGCACGGATATACGGTGTTACTGGTTAGATCAACTCGTAGTTAGTTGGAGTATTATTATTGTGTTTGTGTTTGGTTGGTGATTGATTGTCTTGCAGGTTTCTAACATTGGTTCTAATTCCGGGTTAGGTACCGGATTAGGCTTGGTTTTTCTTTGGTTAGTATAGGCCCGAAGTTGACTGTTATATTGTTTGAGCGATTCCTTATGAAGGGTGGTGGATATTGAAAGCTACGCAGTATCATTGATTGGCCGATCATGTTCTTGCCTGATTGTTGGTTGACCGGTTAACGATACTTGTATAGTCTAAGTGTCTAACACTACATGAGTACTGAACTCAGGCATATATATATGGTTAACTAGGGATTGATTGTGTAGCCTTAGCTTCTTTTGCATTCTAGGGCTATATTCATTGTTATTTTGGGTTGTCTTGGTTAGTTTATAGGTTGCGGGTAGAGGCCGCCAGTTCACTGAGTAACATTAGGTTACCCATCCAACTCTGTTGTACTTTTTGCAGGTCGCTTTAGTAAGGATGATCGGATAGCTTGGTTGATGGACGTTAGGACAACCGGTGTAGATTTTCATGCCTTTTCTAAACGGTATTTTGATTTTCGTTGTGTTGACTCAATTTGGCATTAGGTCGGGCCCAGTCTTGAATTCTTCAATGTATGAATATTTGTTTTCTTTAAATAAATTATTTTATTTTATATTCGCATCATGAATACTCTGATATTTAACTAGTCTGGTCTAACACAACGTTCGGTCTTGGTACGGGTTGAAAAGCCTTAGGCCTTGATCTAACGGAAACGTTAACTCTTGGTACGGGTTGCAAAGCCATAAGCCATAAGTTAGTGGGACGAGTTAATGGGTGAACTGGTATAGGTCGCGGAGTAAGTTCTATGACCGACCTGATTGTCCATAGCCTGTCATGTAGCGCTTCCGGACCATGGTGTGGGGTTGGACGGTTATTCATGTTCTTGTTTATTGTTGGCTGGCCGGTTGGCTCATTTCATCTCTAACCCTGGGTGTTGGTCGATCTATCGGTCATGTTCTTGTTTGATTGTTGGCCGGTTGGTTGACCATATGACTAGGACGGTCCGGGGGTGTTACAGAGGTGGTATCAGAGCATGGTTTCGTCCATACTTCCGGAACTCGTGATTTAATCGGTTTTAAATATTTTATCGAGTCAAAAGAGTTACAAAAGGCATTTGGAAAACTGGTTATGTCCAGTGATAGGATTTATTGGTTTAGGAACTAGGATTGAGATAGTGTAATCTAGGATTTCTAGGTTGCTTGGATAGAATTGTTAGGATGCTAGTTAGCATTGTTAGGTTGATTGGTTAGCGTTGTGTTTAGGTTGTTGATTAGTATATATTGGGATAGTTGTTGACTAACTTCCATGTGAAGTGTTATATTAAGTTGCAGCTAGTAAGTGTGTTCGTTGATCAGAACTTTAAGGATGGAAACCTTAAATTGAAGAGAGTTCGAGGCTAAAAACCCAAAGACAAAGAGAAAGGGGGAAGATATGTTCAGAAGGACTGAAAGGTGGTATGGACTGGACAAATGGGAACAAAACTTCGTTGGAAAAGACTTCATCAACATTTGGGAAAAGAAAATTCGAGAAAGGAATCGAGTAGTCCAAAACAAGGATGATATCTATCTAAAGGACAAGATAGTATCATTGGAAATGAGAGGGTTATGGCAGAGTAAAAGCAAGAAGAGGACTCAGTGATCATTTAAATGAAAAGATATGAAGGTGATTGTGGCAACCTGGAGGAGCAAAACTCAAGAGACAATGGCACGCTAACCCTTGGTAACGGGTTGCAAAGCCTTAAGCCATAAGTTAGCGGGACGAGTTAGTGTATGAACTGGTCTAGGTCGCGGAGTAAGTTCTATGACTCTGACTGGATTGTCCCTAGCCCGTCACATAGCGCTTCTGGACCATGGTGTTAGATTGGACGGTTAGTCATGTTCTTGTTTGATTGTTGGCTGGCGGGTTGGCTCATTTCATCTCTAACCCTGGGTGTTGGTCAGTCTATCGGTCATGTTCTTGTCTGATTGTTGGCCTGTTGGTTAACCATATGTCTAGGAGGGTCCGGGGGTGTTACACACATTGTGGCCTCTCGGTTTGGTTTAAGATTACTAGTGATTGGTTGTGCATGTTCTTGTTTGATTGTTTCACGGCTGGTCGAGTCAACTTGTACTTAGACCAGATCGGGAGTGTCACAGTCATGCATAACACACATACACACACACACACACACGCATACACTAGTCTAGACCAAAACACAAAATACAACCAGCATGAGGGTGCTCCACCTCTAACCTCCATGCAATGCTTGGTCTAGACTCAACGCAAAACAACTCAAAAGCGAGTGACACACTAAACCACTACCCGGGCATAAGAGAGAGTCTTACTCAAATCTCTATGCAATCCTAACTACACTACATTCA